>VDFB02366449.1:0-36877 GCA_007258455.2 Sequoia sempervirens
AAAAGTGAACAAAAATGTTGTTACTATAACTTTTGCTTTGGAAATGGTGTAAGTTAAAAGTAATCCTCAATTAGCCCAAAACTAATTGTTGCAAATATAAATGCTATTATTCTCATTAATATGACAAGAAATGGGGAAACCCTTATCTTTTTTGGTAACATTATTTGAGACATTGTGGAAATTTAATTATGTTTATAGGTGTTCCAAAATTTGAATTGTTAAAAAATTACAATTTAGGGCTTATTGTTGAGGAGAAAATAAGTATGTGAATTTCTAGGGTTTTTTTCATATATTTTTTTTGCTTGTCATATCATTTATTGCAAATCAACATGGGAGTTTTTTATATCCTTTGTATTTTTTGTATTTCTAGAGTTTTTTCATAAGCTTTTAGTTGTCATATCATCTACTGTAGATAAACACAAGATTTTTTACATTCCTTGTATTTATTTAATGTATATACTATGCTAAGTGTGTCCATTTAGACCTTCTAATAATATGATTATGCTTATAATGGCCACTACTACATCATAGTAATTTATTGATTCAATAATTAATGCTAGAGCTAGTGACCATAGTACCTAATAAGAATTCTATTTTATTCAAATATTTTAAGAGGTACATTTCTTCCTCAACATAGTTTAGACCTAATCTTACATTGACCTAAATTCTATATTTTTGTGTTGTCATTTAGCCATTTTATTGATAGTTGATCAAAGTTATTTGAATTAATGTTTTGTGTAGTTCCTTGACCTTGTGTATATTCCATATTTTGTGTCTTGTTTGAGATTTATCTTCATAGTCATGGGAGCCTAGTTTATGTGCTCAAGTCATTTCCTCTAAGTCAATATGTTTTATTTCTAATTGGTTGGTGACTTCTTATAGACTATAGCACATAACTTAGTGAACATCTTCCTTTTAGATGGTGATCAACTGTCGACATTTCATTCTAACACATTGGAAATGTGTGATTACATATGTTATTTTTACCCTATTATGGAGTGACATTAGCTAAATCCTTTGTTGATTCTTTTGTTATCCAATCCATTTGACTATGAAATGGTGGACAACATTCTATTATATGTTATGGGCTTGTGTGTCTTGAATTCATTGTGTGAGAGTATGTGCATATGTTGATCGGCTTCATAATGGAATAATCTTAGTGTTTAAATTGGCCAAATGGTTCATGACTATATGGGCATGACTACTTTCTATAGGCAATAGTGAAATATCTTTGTGCAAGTGTGAAACTTTACCTAGTTAATAATTAAAAATGGGGTCCTTGATCTTCACAGATCAATGTGTCTCATTAGATAGATACAAGGAAGTTATTTAAGTGAGTGATAGTAGTAAAATACATGTGGTGCCATTGGTGGATAGATGAATTATATGCCACATGTATTTCTATTGGTTCGGTGATGAAAACATGGATGACCCCAATCATTTGTGCTATGTGGACTGATGGTAGAATGTCACATTGCATGAGTATGAAAATAGTGATGTGTTAGGTAATCTATATAGTTGTGGGATTAGGTATATTTTTAATCCTTCACGGTAATAAGAAATGGGCCTATGTGTTCAATTCAAACTAGAAATGAAAACACAAATAAAGACCAAAAGCCCTCATGTTTGCTACCTCTATTCATCCTTAAAAAAAAAACTATTGGTTTATAAAGAGGAACACAAAAACAATTATGGTATGCATGGACATTTCCTATTGACATGTTTGGACCAATGAGAAAAAATTATTAGGGGTCCTTCTATGCATTAACAAATAAGTTAGTGCTATGTTGCCTTTGACATGTATGGTGGGCCAGTTGGAGAATTATTTCTAATATGTGTGCTCATAGGCTTTTTTGATGGGATAGATTTATAGGTTGTGCATATAGATGGAGGGTCATAGTGTCAAGGTGGTGTTTAGTGGCTAGTGAGGGATGAATAAAATATGACCATATATTGCTACGCACTAAAGGATGGTGGGCTTGCATATATTTCTTTCCTTCATAGTATTTTTTAACAAGGCCATATGTTTAGCTAATGTTGAAAACAACTAAACATAAAAGGCTAAACCTTATGTATTTGTTTTGGTGTTGAGCCTTGCTTTCTAGTGTATCACTTCAAAGGAGATAACAAAGGGCATGTGCAGGAAGAGTGATGGTTTGAATTTTTCACCAAATGGTGATGGAGAGCGATGGCGAGGATGAGGATGGGGATGGTGGTTCCCTTTCTGTTTGGCTGAAGATTATTGTGTAGGGTGGTAGTGTTCCTGGTGGTGTCATTTTAGTTGTGGATGGCTCTCCTATGCTTGTCATTTATTTGAAGCTTTTTCTTTTGTGTGATATTATCCCTCACATGATTGTCTCTCCCCCTTTTATGTGGTTGGTGCAGTGGTGGCTAGGTTTCACATTCTGGGGAGTGCCTTGTTTGGAGTTGTTTGTGGCTCGGTTGCTTGTTGGGTCTATATTTTTGTAGAGCCCTGTTTCTTTTGTTGCTGATGAGGATAGTGTTCCTCTTGATATCATAGTGGTTGTTGCTTTGTTGTAGAGGTATTTCCCCCTTCTTCACTCTGGGCCTCTAGCCTTTTGTGCTAGAAATATGGTGTTGGGTGTGGAGATAGTGGATGGAATTCTCATCCTCATTTGTTGGTGATCTAGGGGAGTTGCTTGTCTCCTCTTGTGTCATGTGCTTCTCCCTCCTTGCTTGTGGTCTGATGAGGCGTTTGTGGTGAAGGAGGTGCTTCGTTGGCTTTGTCTCTTTCATTGGAGGCTGGTTTATGATGTTGTTCATACCTTCCTTTGGATGGAGTTTTGTGACTATTTCCAATGTGCCATGGCTCAAGACCTGCTTGGTTCCACTTTGGCGCACTGTGGTGTTGTTGGCTTGGCCACTGGGTTTGGGTCCTTTCATTCAACATTTATGTTGTTGTGGGTTGTTGTTGTGCTTGGTGGAGGTGAAGGTGGTGTTCTTAGCCTCTTGTATCCTCTTTTGTGTGATTCCCCTACTGGTGGTGGTAGTCAGTTCATTGGCCATTTGTCTATTGTGGGGTTTGGTTGGGGCAAGGTGCTTCTATTGGTGTGCTATGCTCAATGTGTGGGAGCTTTTGGCGTCCTGTTGCTGACCTGTGGTTCTTCCCCTTTCGTGGGGTCTGGTGGGGACTTGTGGTCTCTTGAGGTTGTGCTCTAGTTAAAGTTTGTTGGTTTCTCTATGGTATTTTCCTTGGGCCTTGTTTGGTTGGCTTAGACAAGTGGTTTCTTTAAGTTGTTGGATGTGTTGCTTTTTCCTCCTTATATCATGTTTTTGATACATGTTATGAAAATGAATGTGATGTCAAAGGTAGGCCTTAGGTTGCTGAAGGCAGGCCTTAGGTGGGGTTTGAAGCTTTTGGGATGGAGCATAACTCATTGTTATTGTTTTATGGTAGGGCTATCTAGAGAGAACATTGGGCGAGAGAGAGTTTTGAATAGAGAGAAGCTTCTCGTTTCTCCCACCGGGGTAAGGGATGGCGCATTCTTGGAACTATAGTTTCCCACCCACCCTCTTCCCATGTGAGGATTAGATGGATCGAACTATAGTTACTGGTTCTACAACATGAGCTTGATCCAGTTGCTTTCCCAGCTCCAGGCAAGTTCCCTGGTGAACTCCCTCCCTCGTTGGGCTAGAACCTGAACCTACCTACCTACCTTCTTTCCAACTCTCTATCAGGGGTGTTCAGTTTAGGTCCCCTAGGGCCTTTGGTCGGTGGAGTAAGGCACATATGTGATGCATGTTATGACAATGAATGTGATTTCCTTCCTTTCTACTATCATTGGTCTCTGCCATGTTCTACAACTGGCTTCTTTTGAGGTGGAGTCTACTTCTATTGAGGGGAAGCCCTCTCCTTTTGAGGTGGAGTTGATTGTTGTTGAGATGGTGAAGAGATATTTCCCCTCTTATGAGTTCCTATTGAGGTGGATCCTATATGTGTGGGCGAGTGGTGGCTCTCATTTGGATGGTTTTCATTTTTTCTGCTCCTATAGAGGGGAGCTCTCTCCTCTTGAGGTGGAGTTTGGGTTGGTTTACTAGGTGAGTTGGTGCTCCATGTTGGTTGATGCTTCTCATGTTTCAACTTTTCTCTCTATCTCTATTTTTTATTCTTTTGTGGTTGGAAGACTCATGTGAGGTTGGCCTGCTATGGTTTGGTTGTTGCAGTGTTTGCTCCTATAATGGTGACGCTCTCTCCTATTGGGGTTGTGCCTGGTTGGTTGGTGCATTTTGAAGATCATTTCCCTATAGCTATGGGAGATTCTTACCCCTCTTTTATTAGGAATCCGGTAGGCTCAGTTTTGAGCAATAGTTTTGCTGCAATCTAGTTGTTGTAGGTGGTTTGTGGCTTGGTTGTTTTTTGGAAAGACCTTAGGGCTTGCTATGTTGTAGGTTGCTTAGGACTGTTGTTTTCCCCAAGTTTTTGCTTGCTTCTGGTTTTGGTGCCAGATTTGGGTTGTTGGTATGTCTTTGTTTTGGGACTATTGTTGGTTTTGAGTGTCCTACCATGCCTGGTTACTTGGTGACCAAGTGTTGTTGGTGTTTATGCTTTATGTTGTAGTGTTTCTTCTAGTGTTGTTTTTTTCTTGTGTTGGCAAAGTTTGAGACTTTGTTGTTTGGAAGTGTCCTTTTCTTATCTTTGTAAAAGGTTCTTGGTTCTTTCAAAACCTTGCTTACCTTATCAAAAACAAAGAGGCATGTGCAAGTGCTCAAATTATATTTATTTATTCAAGGACCAATGCATAATTTTTCTTAGAGGTTCCTATATGTACCAATAAATGTGATGGCTCCATGTGATTCTACTAGCCCATGTAGTGAAATTTAATTGGTGGATACATAATGTTATTAATTTCTTACTAGATTAGTAAAATGGTGAAAAAAAAGGTGAACAGCTTTGCTAGCTATGTTAGAGCCTTGGTCATTGATCTTAATTAGATCAGCCAACAATATTGATCTTATGCCACAATAAAAAGGGTTTAATAATGAATATTTTTGTCCATAAAACTTTCAAAATGGAAAGCATTATATAAAATAGTGTTTTTTGCTACAAAGGAATAAACTGAAAGGGTAAGTGATGTGTGATGGCTGAGAATTTTAATGGAAATATCAAGGTTGGTAAAGTGATTAGAATCATAGGTGGTGAAATTAGTGATGTGGGCACCACCAATTTGGATAGATTTAATTTGGTTTAACTATGTGTAATGTGTTGGGGATTAATTAACTTGATAAATTATTTTGTTGAGTGTCATGTGTAGAGAGTGGAGCTAGAGAATTAAATAAATATCAAACCAACATAGGCAAACTTTTTAGAATTTCATTGGATACAAGAACCAAAATGAAATGGAGGTTGCAAGAGTTTGTATGTAAAATTAAAGGAGATTTTCCCTTTTCCTTTCACATATTCCAATTTAGAGAAGATTGTCTTGCCTACACAACAAGATACAATCTTATATGCTCATTATGTTGATGAGGAGATAATGTACTTGAGTGTACCTTATTGTGCTTAGGATTGTAACATGTTCCACCATTTAGATTGATATACTGCAATATTTGTATTGATTCACCCTTTTTAAAATAGCTTAAATGTGCATGTATAGTAGGGTTTTTTCAATAACCAACATATGGCCTAATATAGCACTTGAATATTAGGAAAAGGGATACTTAATTAGTGGGATACAAGTAGCTATTAGGGGTTGAGAAGCATGCCTAGAAGGGGGTGAATGATTATAATGGATTTCCAAATACCCTACTTATCAATGTCTATAATTCAATCAAATGTAATAAAATACACTATGATAGTCTTTATAAGGTCATGGAGCTATCCTTTTTCTACAGTACATAATCTTGTGTTGTCTTAGAACCTCATAATTTTAGGGGAACCTACTTCATCTTAAATATAATTGATCTCATATAGCATCATCCTATGGAATTCATTATTGTCATTGATTTCATCTAAATTTTATATCTACATACATGGAGAGGCAAACAAACTCTTCAACTAGTTGGTTCTAATGGCTACAAATACTTTAATGCCTATATCATTAGTCAAGAATTAGAGATATAATTAGTACCATATAAATAATTATGGATCACAAGTGTAGATATCTTCAATTTAATTACTAGAGTATGCATAACTCTACTCAAAGGCCAAGCTAATTATCAAGCTTTCTTTTCCACTTGATCACTCTCACAATGAGGTATTCAACTTAATAGGGGTGTTAGTGAGATGTGTGACCATTCTAGGGGTTTCAACTAATCAAACAAATTTAGAACATTGTTCATCCTAAGTAATTTTATGTCAATCTATATTCTAAGCCCTTCTCATTTTTCATACCTTATGATCTTACATATTATTTACACACTTAATTCGAGACCACTCTATCAAAATTGGACTCATATGTCACTCATGCATGTACACATAGTAATATAATTTCTATCATATCTAGATCCAAATGGATTCATATGCACACTTAAAAGGCTAAAACCACTTCATTGATCCAAAGCACAAGTGAATAAGGGAACACCTTGTAAAAAAAGCCATAGTATCTAGCTATTAACTAAGATAGCCATTATCCTACTTTGACAAGGATGACTACCATTTGGCTACTAGTACCACCAAGATTACCATCATCCAACTTTGAAAACAAACAACCATGAAGATTCACTCTCTACATAATTACAATTATATAACTTCACTAGGGTAGCAAGACTAATTAGTAATGTTCAATTTCTCTTCGACCACCTACGACTTGTGATAGTTAATTCACAAGCATGCTTACCATTATATTACATGCATACTACACTTACATCATAATCATATACATAAAGATCATATTTTTCGACTTTGACATCACACAACAGGCACAATTATTACTTTTGAAAGTTAAAAAACATTGGGCTTCAAGTCAAGTAGATATATTATCCAAATCTTCTTTAACTCTCCCTAAATATTTGATACACTAAATAATTCTTCTCATCCAACAAGATTATCCTTTTAATGAATTTTTACAATTTCAAAATACCTCCATTCATTGTTTTCCCTTGATAATTTTAAAATTATTTTCAATTTTTTTCTTCTCAAGCTTATTAGGGAAGTACGTTAATTTCTTAGAATGATAAGCCAAGATTTCCCTATGTCATGAAATTATTTCATTATTTAGGACTCCCTATGTAAGACAAGTACTTGGACCCATTTTGTTAGTTAATCTTCCAGTAGCATGTTCAGGTAGTTGTTTCCACCTCTCTCCATGCACACAAAATTATATATCACATAGTAAATTGTTTAAGCTCTTCTACAAATTCATTTAATAGTTATTTTATTTTCCTTTTTTATAAATTTATTATATCAAATGACTACATCAATAAAGGGTTGTATCTCAGTTGGTTGAATACAATTAGGAAGGATAATGGTGTGTTCCTTGATTTTGATATCTACCAAAATTCAAATCCCCTAGAGGTGCAATATAAGGTATGACTGTCAAGACCACACCTCAAATATTATGGTGAAATGAATACACATCAATCATTAACTCTTAGTTGAAGAGATATCAATTTAGACTCAACTCCCAACACCAACAAATTACAATCTAAAAATGATATAAAACCTTTAGAAAAAACAATAAATTATCAAAATTGTTTACTTTAATCATCACAAAGCTCTAAGTATTTGGTTGAATGTATTTGGGCCTAACATTTTGGCTCTATACACAATGGTGATGGGGACTAGTTTTCAATACATTTATTTCTTTTCTTAAAATTCCTTTCATAAGTAAACAACCAATACACAAATATATACAAAAATAAATATTTGGAAAAATAAGCCTGATCTATGACGCCTTAGTTTCTCAACTCAATTTTTATAACATCAAGTTAACATTAAAGAAATGTACATAAGTGCACAAGAATTATTTCCAAAGGCCATTCCTAATCTATGAAACCCTTTACCTTTGGGACTAGTCTTGTACAATATAAAGAAAAAATAAAATAATAGTTGCCTAGCATAAGATTTTATTGTGCCAATGGAGGTAGATGGCCTATCGTGAGGCACACATGAAGAGCTCCTCTGCTTCTATTATTTTCACTCTCAATTTTCTTCCTCTTCCTAATTCTTTCCTTGCATTTTTTTCTTCAACAACATGGTTAGCTAGAGTCATTGTCCACCAGTAAAGTTGGCATTCACCCAGTAACCACCTTAAATCTAAAATTGCAATATAGAGTAGGAGTTATGTTTAGTTGTTCCCAACAAGAACTATATGCATGGAATCACTCAAAACTATTGTAAAGGCAAGAAACATATGTAGACCCACCACCCTTAGTACTAGCAACATGTCACCACATATCATTCATCCTTCACTAGTCACTTAGCACCACCTTGACCATGTGGCCCTCTAGTCATATGTACAACCTATAGACTTCTACCATCATACAAGCCTATTTTAGACACATATTAGAAATAAAGCTCTAATCGACTCCACTATATCTGCCAAAGGTCATGTGGCCCTCACCTATTTGTTGATGCATACAAGGACCCCTAAGAAAATTTTCTCATTTGTCCCCCATACCAATATGCATTGTCCATGCACACAACTAGCTATTCTTTATGTTCCCCTTTATAATCCAATACTTCTATTTCCATGGTGGAATATAAGAAGCAAAAATGAAGACCTTTGGGTTTTAGTCATTCTATCATTCCCATGGGAACCAAACATGTAGCCTCATTTCTTATTATTGTGAACATGCATAAAACATATATTTGAATTCTTAATTGTGTAGATTACCTAACCCATCACTATTGACTTCATCATGTCACTTGACATTCTACCATTAGATCAACTAGCACAGACTTTCAGGCTAGACAGAAGCCATCTATTCACTGAATTCCACCATAGCCATTTTACCATCATCGCTCACTCACACAACTCTCCTATAGATCCAATGGTCTGCTTTGCTTGTGAATAATTAACCACCATGATTTTTAGTGCACTAGAAAAATTTGTAGGCCCCTCAAAGTCATTTTGTTATCACCATAGAAATGGATTGTCACCCTTCTATGCTTGATGTAGGCATTTCTCTATCTCAATCAAATCTTAAAAGGGCATTTCATATGAGTGATTTGGGTGAACTAAGTTAATTTTTTAGTTTACAATTTTGTCTAGGCTACATGATGGATTATTCATCTCATAATCCAAATATGCTTTGGATCTTTAAAAAAAAAAAATAGCATGCTTGAATGCAAGCCAACTTCTACTCCCTTTCAATATGGAATCAAACTTACTAAAGAATGTAGCTCCAAGAGGGTAGATGCTACTTTATAAAAATCACTTGTAGATAATTTAGTTTATCTAAACTTATTCTAGATGAGATGTTTGTTTTTTGGTCAATTTAGTATCTAGATTTATGTAGGCACCTAAAGAAAGTCATAAGTTGAATGCAAAACAAAATGTGATATTTTTGTGGAACAATATACTATGGCTATAAAACC
This sequence comes from Sequoia sempervirens, assembly GCA_007258455.2. Classification (NCBI taxonomy): domain Eukaryota; kingdom Viridiplantae; phylum Streptophyta; class Pinopsida; order Cupressales; family Cupressaceae; genus Sequoia; species Sequoia sempervirens. Next base: position 9,500 of record VDFB02366449.1, read on the forward strand.
TCAATTTCTTTGGTTGGATTTACAAATTCAGATTAGGGTGGCACTATAGATGACATAAAATATATTGTTGATTATGTTTTTCAGTTTGGATAATGACCTATTATCCAAAGTAGTGAAAAAAAAAAAAAACTACATCATTGTCTTCATGTAAAGCAAAATATAGAGCAACTAAAGAAGCAAGAAAGGAAACAATGTGGATTCAAAGTCTTTTATTTGTTCTTGGTTTTCTACAAAGTTCTATTACTACTTTGTACTGTGGCAATCAAAGTACCATATAGGTTGCAAACAATCTACTTTTCTATGCTAAAAGAAAGCATATTGAGATTGATGTTCACTACATTCGGGATCTTTTTCAAACAACTATTGTTAATCTACAATTTTGTCTATGTGAAGAACAAACAACTATATATTTATGAGCAGTATGGTTGAAACTAAATATTTGAAATTATGAGGAATGTTTGATATGTTAGGTGAACATTAGGGGGAGATAGTGGTATAAGGTTCCCCTTTCCTTTGTCTCTTCTATGTCCCGTCCTAGCTAATTCCCCTTTAGGGGTATGTTAAGGAAAAGTAAGATTTTCTTGAACAATACAAAAATTCTTCTAAAATATTCTATAAAATAAGAAATTTTTAGAAATTTAAAATATAAATATAAGACTGTTCATTACAAATAATACTAATATTATATTGGTAGATTGAATGTAATAAAAACTAGATAAACAAAATTATTTTGTTCAGCCAAATAAATTTTGTTTTTGCCCTATTTTCCATTGCTGTTCATTTTTATTGCTGTTGTGACCCTGTTTTTACATAAATCAGGGTAACCAAGTGAGGCTGTCACCAAGTGGCAAAGTTTTCTGTAGCTCTTGTTCACAGCTGGAAATAGACGCTGCATTTTTCATAGTAACTAAAAGTGTACTATGCAGACCAGCCACTCAACGTAAGGGCTGCCAAATCTGATTTGTGATATATAATGTTTATTCTCTCTTTCCTGAACTAGAGCTTCTACCGAGTATTGTTGAGAAATTTCGTTGTTTTTAGCTAAACCGCTCTTTTTAAACAAACAACACATCAAAAGTGTCAAATGCCTCCTGTAGGTGAGCAATCTACAATGGAGGCCCACTTACAATCCTCACTCTACAAAATATTCTCTTCACCCAAACTTGGCAACAGTCATAAGTTAGGATAAACGTGCTAAAAAAGCGGGCAGCCTATCGTTCTGATAAATAACGGCTACTTTTCAAGAAACGAAAACTGGAAGAAAACATGGAACAGAGGAGAAGACACAAAACAGAGTAAAACTCGGAATTTGAGCTCCGTTGAATATAGGCTCATACATTATAAGTTCTTCCTTCACTGTCGACTGGTGTTAGCTGCAACATTTATGATAGATAGGCGAAGGAGGACAACGTGAATGGTATGGCGCAGCTGAAGACGGCGATGGACGGCTGAAGTCGGCGCTGAGGGGTCCTACTGGTCTGTGCCGACATGTTCTGGCTGGTCTGTGCCGTAAAGGCTGATGAATTGAACGTAGCCTAGACGGCTTCACAAATACTTAGTCTTCAGTTCCGATCACACAGCTACTTGATAACAGGGATATTCTTTAAGTTTCTTGTTTATGGTTTGCAGAGGCTACGCTCCGGATATAAATTATTCAATACCGAAAATATGCCAAAAAACAAAACACCATTTTATTCAATCTCAGGAAATAGATCCATACTTTCCCTTTTGCCCACAAATCTATTATAGATATTTTTCTATAAATAACAGAATGTTCTATTATGAAGGGGAAAACTCCATTTGCCGTTGGTCTTAAAGTCTCACGTTTTTGTTTCCTTCCATTCTCTTTTACGGGTAAACGGTCCAAATCAAAATCAGTGTGAGAAATTCTGTAATCTATTATCTATGAAACATATGATCAGCTTCAATGTAACTTGTATAACAGCAAGCGAATATAATAAAAACTGCCTAGTGAGAAGCAGGTAATGAGGCCCACCTGATCCTGGAAAACTGAGAGCTTGGCGGTGTGAGAAGAAATAAAACATTAACAGCTCCTGCGCCTTCTTTATCAGGAAAGCCTGATTTCTGCAAAACTTAACCACCATATTCTTTTTGTCTTGAATTTTCTTCGCTTCGATCCTCCTCCTTTACCAGTGAGCTGATGCTTTGACGAAGAAGTCTCCCCAGAAAAACATAGCAAGCATGAAAGTATTGCATTTGCAGTTTTAAGGAGTATGGAAGGACGACAAGGCAGTGGGTAGGTGCTCTTTCATAACGGAATTCAATCCTCTTCATAATCGTGTCTGTAAAGACTGAAGAGTAGGAAAGGACGGTGAGGCAGTGGGTAGGGGAAAGACAAGCATAACTCCAATTAAAGCCTACAAGTGTACTATGACAGCGTCGTAACTCTGATTAGGGCAGAAAATTAAATATGTTGATGTCAAGGATTAAAGGTTGGACTGCAGAAGTATCCGTAGATGAAAGTTGACGACGACGAGACCAATAGCGGCGGGGAAAGCAGAACTGATAGTGGCAGGGAAAGTAGAAAAAACACGGCGAAATGCTGGACGATTGAGATTCATGTAAATCATGTCAACCAAGCCCTATTCTTTGTTTTGGACCGTTGACAGGGAAAATGAGCTCTGAAAGTTCATATAGGACATGCCTTCGGCGTAAAAATAAAATTTATATTTTAAAATGTTGTTTTAGATTTTTTAGAATTAGACATATTATAGGGGAGATAACTTTATTAAATTGAATCATATGATTACATCTTAAAGGAAGCGTTTTTATGAAGATATGATAAAGTCAGTGTAACATGTTATAAGGGAGACAACATTATTAAATTGAATTATATGGTTAGATGTTAAAGGAGGTGCATTTATTGAGATATAATAAAGAGGTGTTTAAGTAGTTTTTCTAAAAAGAGATGTTATTTATGTAATTTTATGTATGTGTATATTTAGAAATAAATTTTATATTTTAAAGTGTTGTTTTAGATTTTTTAGAACTATAGACATATTGTAAGGGAGAGAGCTTTGTTAAATTGAATTATAGGGTTAGATGTTATAAGAGGTGCTTTTATGGAGATATGATAAAGTGGGTGTAACATGTTATAAGGGAGACAACTTTATTAAATTGAATTATATGGTTAGATGTTAAAAGAGGTACTTTTATGGATATATGACAAAGAGGTGTTTAAGTAGTTTTTCTAAAAAGAGATGTTATTTATTCAATTTTATGTGTGTATATTTAGAAATAAATTTTATATTTTAAAGTGTTGTTTTAATTTTTTTGAAATTATAGACATATTAAATGAATTTGATAGTTTAAGATTCTAGTAATTGATTAATCTTTTGGAAATAATATCATCTTCTAGTTGCAATAGAGAATAATTTATTGTTTATTTGTTCATCTTATTTTACTTTCATGTGCTAAGATCACATATGATTATTCTCTCCTTTACCATTTTTTTTCATCATTTATAATAGTTTTTAATAAATAATAGCTTAATTTAAATTTTAATAAAATATATAACTTACTCATAAAAATCAAGAAAATATATACTAACAAGTTTATTAATATCCTTTTATTGCACAAAATAAAGAAATAAATTAAATTAGATTAGAATAACTTATATGTTTGTTTTCATAAAAATATAGTAAATAAGATCATATTCACTTAATATGTTTTTCTTCCTAGTCTTTTAAATGTCATTTGTGACTTGCTTGCAAATATTAAGATAATAGGTAGTAGTAAGTTTTATTATTATTATTATTTTTCTTTTATGAAACAAGAAATTTAGAGTTGGTAAGTATGAATCTCTTGCTTTTTTTCAAGAATGTATATTAAATAGTTTAAGTTTTGTAAATATTATTCTTCTCTTTTATTTCCAATCAGTTAAATCCATTATCCTAATCTTTAAAAAAAAAAAAACTTGACTACTAAGACATCCCACTCAAATTCTTAAACATGCCCTTTTCTTAAAATAGTAAACATTTCATTGCTAAACTATCTTATAATATTGCGACCAAATAACCCTTAAACCTTGGGGAAATAAATCAATCTCCTTTCAAGAGGGTAATTAGTTCTTAACACCTAAGGTTGACACATACAAATCTATTCATCAAAATTTTATACTAGAAGGAGGGTTGGTTAGAATCCTATTTGCTTCATAGTAGTTAATTTTTCTAGAGGGGATGCATGGGTTTTCAAGAAATGAATATTGTTGCTACATTCATATAGCTTACCCATAAATCGATTCATTTTATCTCAATCATAAGCCATGTATACAAAATGACCACTCTGAGTGTGAGGGAATAATCCTCTAAGCCTATCCATTTCTAGTTAACATTTGCCCAAAAAACTTGATAGTTTCATCTAAAAAATTTAATGTAATAAAAATCATACAATTGAGAAGCATGTTTATACAAGCCCAAATTTGTCACAAAGATATAGCTTGTGACATGTTCCCCTATGCGTTGGATGAATCCAAAAATGTCTACTACCTTACCTTACTTATTAGGTCAATATCCTCCTAGATTGATCAAGAAAATAAATTACTGAATTACTATAGGTTTCCCATTGACCCCACAATCGTGTATCATCAATTTGACACTTTTTATAGAGAACTTAATGAGTCAATGAGTCCCATCAACACATGTGATTGCAAAGATTGTATATCTTTTTTGGTAGATCCATACCTGCCAAAAAAAATGTGGCTATTAAGATATATATGAGTACATTAAACTCACATATATGTTAATTAGGAACCAAATCCTTACAATCCCCATTTTTTCTAAAGCACACATGAAAATATCAATTGAGAAGAAACTAAGACTAAAAAATTATGCTTCAAAATAATTATCTTTACTAATATTGTAAAATTATATATTTTAGCGTTAAATTAATCTCTCATATGATATAAATTACTAAAAAATCCAATTTTTATTTTTTTTAAATGTTCCTAAATTTATATCATATATATTAAGTAATCAAGAAAAATCAAGAGCATTTTTCATATTACCCAACAAGAACTTTAAGGAATCAATTTCATTTGAATAATTTATTTCATGTAACCCCTCTTAATACTATGTAACCTATGTCTCCACCTTTAATTTATCAACCACCTTTAGACAACACATAAATTTAATCATAATATTCCTATCAATGGCCAAAAACATACTCTTACACTTCCAAATTTCTAACCATCTAATCATAAAATCAAAAGATAGACATCAAAATTAATCTTGTATCACAAATTTAGAAATGAAAAAATCTCAATAAAAAATTAAAAACTCAACAACAATGTGACAATCCTACAAAATAGAGTCACTTCATAAATTATAAAACAAGAAATCATTAAGACATAAAATTCAATCACCAAAGAATTGATTCAAATTCTTAAATTACCCTGAACTTAGAGACATGAATTTCCAAATGAAAGTGAAAATGAGCATAAGGAAAATATTGAAGAAAATCAATTCTTGTAGCAATAGTTAAAGAGCATATTGATTATTTCTTTAAAACAAAAAGGGATTGACATTTGTGGCTACCATAGCACTTCCTAATTTTCACACCCAACATGATCTTGGTTTGAGTATTAGCATCTCATTTCATGTTGAAGTTCACAATATTATTGACATCAATATGATATTTATGGAAGATGATGGTACTAATTTCGCTACTCAAATTAATGATTCAAATGAATCAATATATTTAATGAAAAACTTGAGCAAGAGAGCTTAGATACAACCATGCTTAACACAAGAACACAAGGGGAGCTATGAAAATTCATCCAAAGAAGAAACAAATTAGAAATCTATGATATGCCTAGGGATTAATTCCTCAATCATAGACTTAAGCTTAGTCAAATTTTCACTCTGGACTTTGAAATTAAGGAAAGAACAAGGCTAGAACAAAAAAAAGTAATGACATGCTAATTTTAGGATGATTAGGATGCTTTATCAATCTATCTCTTCTCAATTTGTGTAGCATTGACCTTATAGAGAAACATAGTGAGATTAATTATCAAAGTTTCCTCATGGTGCTAGATGTGTGTGGATAACTATAAGAAGGCCGCCCTTGATAAATGAAAGGTGGAAATTTTTTTTGGGTTCCTCTCTTAGGGTTTAGGGCCTAGAAAGGACAATTTTCACTTTCACTCAAGAACAAACCCTTGAGATCTCCTTGCAAAGGAAAAAGAGATCTTGCAAGAGGGTTGTTCTAGGGGATGAATAGGATCTAATAAGTGGTTCACCACCAAGTTTAAACTTTGAAAAGATAATGAAATGCAAGATGAAATATAAAACCTTAATTTAATGCAATGACCTAGAAAATGCCTTAGAAATGCAAATAAAATAGAATAAAAAAGTAGCAAAATGAATGATGTGCACCTGGAAATATGTAAGTGACTAGAAGAAACTTTGAAACATTAGAGAATTGAAATTTTTGACCAATTGGGACTCATTCTCTAACCAGGGTGAATCAGTCCTACATCCAGGTTTCTGCACGCGAACTTGTTTCAAGAAAAAGGGTATTTGAGTCTGTAAATAGATTTGGAAAACAACTACAGTGGGACTCATTCACCACTTGTGGTGAATCAGTCCCTTATGCTTTTCTAGGAATTTAAAGTTCTAATTTGAACTTCAACGCCTGCTCTTTCCTTCCAACGTGAATTCCAAATCCACCTCTGTGAAAATACCTACAAAATAGAATATAAATTGATTTTCTAATGGGGGTTTACCTTGGCCAAACCCCTAGTTTGGTAATTAAACCTTGATAGAAATAATGAAATGTGCATGAAAACACTAACCTTAAGAGTATCTAAGACTAAGAAATCTGAAACATGATGCAATCCTATTCTAATGTTTAAGAATATGATGCAAGAATGGAAATGTGAAGATTGTTGACTCACTTGGAGAGACCCCTGATCACCCCAAATGAGCCCTAATGATGTGTCTACCTTCCTTAGGTTGAATGTAGAGTGATAATGGAGGATGGAATCACTTAGGAAATGAGTCTTTAGGCTTTCCTTGATGACTAGTTGCATCTCCCAACCTAGAATACATCATGATTCACCATAGAAAACCATGATCAACCCTTGACAATCCTAGATCTTGAATGAAAGTGAGCTTGAAGACTCATAAAAACACTTTTTAATGTTGCTCCAATCCTTCAAATTTGCTTTCTCTTGAAACTTGAATGCTCTTGTGAAAGATTCTCAACATTTTTCTCTTGAATTTTCTCTTGAAAATGCTTGCTCAAATTGCTTAGATAATAAAAATGGCTTAGAAAATTGCTTATATAGGAATTAACACCTAACTAACTATTATTTAGACCTCAAAGGGTGACATCCACCAAAAATTTGAATTAAAATGGTGAAATTCCCACTCAAAATTAAAAAAGACCCCAAATTGGACTCATTCGCCACCCTTGGCGAATGGGTCCCACCTAAGGGGACTCATTTGCCCAATGTGGCAAATGAGTTCCACCTTAGCTTTTTGAGGTGGGTTTTTGGGATTTTTGGTGTTTTACGTGATTTTGTCGAGTTTTTAGGTGAAATAAGCCTCGAGATCTAAAATAATGGGTCTTAGGGGTCTATTAATGATGATTTTAAAGGGTAACTAATGCAAGGGTGCCAAAATAGGTCCAAATTAAGTGTGAAATTGCCTCGCTTTCAAGAGCGTACAAATTTTCTACACTACAATAAATATGAAAAACCAAAGCTCTTTGTGCTAGAAAATGCATGTGTTAGACCTAATGGTGTTTTTATTAAATAAATAAATACATATATATATATAGACTGTAGGAATTAGGTAGCACAACACCCTATAAATTGTAGCGTGCTTGGTAAACTTTTAACTTGACTAGTGGCACTAGCGTGACATGCCCTCTAGTACCACAAGGGTGGGGGAGATTAGACCTCGTGACCAACCTCCTGCAACAATAAATATTTAGCCAGCCAAGCTAGGGCCCCCACCCTTATTTTCTTAAATATATTATTATGGATATGGATGAAGAAAAAAAAATTATAACATGAGATTGTAGAACCCATTCTTTTTTATCTTGAGGATGATGTAGAGACACAAAATTTATCACATCCTTTTGAGATGGTCCAATCCAATGAGCACAAGGCTAAGCATGAGGAAATTAAGGATAATTCAAATTTGAGTGACATTGTGATACACACAAACTTAATAGAATTAACGATCCCTCATTCTTCTAATGACATGAATGTAAATGGTGAATGTGATGATATTTAGTTTAGTCATGAGCTAGGCAAATTGTTTGGAAATGATAATATTGACTTATGATATGATGACTATAGCTTATATTTAATATGTAAAATTGACATATAATTATAATAAAAATCTCAATATCTAGGTAAGTATTATGCCATTATATTTATATGAGACAACTTGATGAATTTTTTCTCAATTTTTATGGTGACTATGTAAATATTGTTTAATTTTATTTTTTAATTAGGATTAACATGTCTTTGTCTTGATTGATGAACATTTACTTCATGTGTAGGGCCAGAAGAGACATGATGTCTATGAGATTATATACATTGTTTATTAACAAATAGTGGTGTATGGAAAACACATGCTCCCATCCAATCATAATCAAAATAATGGAGCTACTTTTTTTAACCCGTCTATATTTTCTCGTGATTTTTATTTTGATTATGATGTCTTGAATTAGAAAACATGCATTTGGATAGAACATGATAACAAGTTGAATGATCTTTTAATTGTTTATCCTACATGATAGGGACACAAATTTTGATTTTAAATTGTATAAATTTTTACCATCTTTATATTCAAGGTGGTTCTTACCCACCTCTATACCCAAAAATTCTAATTGATCTTGCTTAAAACTTTTAAAAAGAAAAGTTCAAGAGTAACCTTGAAAACAATTTTCTCAAGTCTTTGAGTGTATAGAGTTTGGCTAGGTTAAGAAATTTTATTTTATATATAGTTTATGTGTGTTTCCTACATCTTTGGTTTCGTTTTGATTTTTTTCTAGTTTGTTCTCTAGCATTTGCTTTGTGTCTTGTCAAGTGGCATCAATACACTTTTTTGAGATAACATTATATGATTTTCTTAATTCATCTTTTTGGTTTATAGAGAGATTTTAAACAAGGTGAATCTATCTTTGAGGCTATGTTGGGTTTATTTGAGTCATCTTTTATTTGTCAAGTATGGATGATTATTTTTTTAATCTAAACATTTTTAATCACATATGGTACCTTCTAGTTTACTAGGGTGACCTATTTGAGTTTTATGTTATCATTTTTTTGTACTTCTTGATCAATTATATCATGTGTATCAATGGTGGTCCCTAATCTAGGTAGTGAGATGCATTGCTTGTTGATTGATCTAACAAATTCAAAGGAAGGAAAATGAGGAAATAAAAGAAAAATCAAGAGAAAAAACAAAATTTAGCAAAAAAGAAAGAATAAAAAAAAAAACTCTAAGTGATTCAAGTATCTCTACTAATACTATAGATTTTTTATTAATATTAGAGCTATGCCTCGAATGGGACTAGATGTATCTCCATTAAAACTATGGATGCCTAGTTAGCAATTAAGCAATGCCTCAAGATGTGTTAGGACCAATTTATTTATTCACTTGATAACATTTTTCACATTACCAATCCTACTTGATTTCAAAATGGATAAATGAATCATGTGCACACATGATCAAATTGTCAAAGCATAGTGCTTACTTTCTCTAAGTTTCTAATGTAATTTGGATACGATCAACATTAACTATGCCATGATTTTATTCTATTTGTTTTTTTTTTTGTTTTAATAAAATAATCTAGATTATGAACATCTTTCAACATTCTCCCTTAAGATCCACTATTTATTGCTACTTGTGCAACATACATTTTTTGTTAGAAAAGTATACCCTTGTTTTTTAGATCTTTGTGTTAATAGCATTTTGGTCAAACCTCACTAGCATGTTATTTTGATTCATCCCAATTAGATCAAATTTTATTAATGAAGATATGTAAACTTTGTGTTTTATTGTATGGTTTCTTTTATTCTTAAATTTTTTTAAATTGTTCTTTCATTGCACTCTATATCCTCTCATAGTCCATACCACTTTTATTTTTTTTAATTTATATGATTTAATTCACATAATTTTCATTTTCATAAATCTTAAACTCTTTAGTAAATCTATATTTTGAATCTGAAATTGTTTAAATCATTCATATGTTTTAATTAGATTTTCTTATATTAATGTAAATCATAGATAAATAATTTAAAAAGTTAAGAAAATTTGTATTATTTAATATAATATATACTTGAATTTAGAATTTTAGTCTACCTTTCCTAAAAGATTAGTTTTAATTTCATCACATTTATTTATCTTATTAATTTATGTCTTAGACTAGCTATAGATGAATATGGTTATTTTCAAAATGAAAATTCTTCATTGGAGGCATTTCATTCGGGCTTATGAGATATGATTTGTTAATGGGTTAATAGGTAATATTTCTCTTTTAAGAGGTACGTGGAAAAGTCATATCAAAGGGAGACAAGTTTACTTAATGAGGACGGAGGCATATCAAAAGGAGACAAGTGTATTTAATAAGGATGGAGACACATTTCCACATAAGGTACGTCATAAATTTAAAAGGAGACGTCTATTAAAAGGTATGTAAGTACTTAAATCTACCTCAAGAGAGTTGTTTATAAAGATAAAATCTTGGGAGATATAGATGGACAAACGCATTAAAAGGAAAGCCAACGTAGACCGTGAAAGTGGGTCTGTCTTAATGAAGTACAAGTACAAGTGGATGGGCGCCTAAATGGGTGAAGGGAGGTGCAGGTTCAATGCATTTAGTAAAAAATTGGGCTTTAGTAGATTTGAAAGTAGGTGTCCATATGTAGATGACGTTCATTTTTAGAGATAGATATATGTAATTTTAGATTTATAGATAGATTTAAGAAGTTATAGAGAAATTATTTTTTTATTAGTTATAGTGATAGAAGTAGTTTTTTTTTTTTTTAATATATTTAAAAAATAATTTTGTATTAGAGTAGTGTTTTAAGGGTTATGTTGTGATTTGAGAGATATAATAAATATATTTTTATTTAATAAGATATAATTTTTGAATTATTGAATTTTTTTTTGTTGATTTTGGATTTTTTCAATATATGAATATGGTGAATGATAGTTTGTAATTTTGACGATTTACTAATTATTTTGTAATAGTATTATTTTATGTTTCAGTTGTGTAATAATAAACTATGTAGAGATTACTTTATTGGTTGTTTGCCATCTCGTTATGCTAACACATGGTTCTTCTCTCCTTTACTCTTTTTTTACTTTTTGTTCTTTCTTTACCATCATTTAGAATAGATTATAGTTTAGTTTTAGTTTAAATAAAATTTATAATTGGCTAGTGAAAATAAATAAAAAATATTTATTGACAAGTTAATTAATATGTTTTTGTCTTCACAAAACAAGGTAATAAATTAAATTAGATTAGAATAAATTCTCAATATATTTTCATAATAAAATAGTAAATAAGGCAGAATCTAAATAATATATTTTTCTTCCTATTCTCTAAACACCATTCATGATTTGTTTGTAAAGATTAGTATAATAGGTAGCAATAAGTTTTTACTTATCTTTTATTTTTAATGAATCACAAAATTAATTTAGAGCTTCTTAATATAAATCCCTTTCCTATTTTCATAAATACACACATTAGATATATTATATCTTGTAAATATTCTTCCTCTCTTATTTTTCTAATTATTTAAACTCATTAACTTGATCTTTTAAAAAAAACTGACCACTAACACACTTCATTGAGATTCCTAAACATGCCCTTTGATTAAAATAATATGCATTTCACTATTAAACTATTTTCAATCTCAAGACCTAGCAAGCCTGAGACCTTCAAGAGATCACTCAATCTCCTTTCAAGAGAGTTTGTTCCTAAAAGGCGAAAAATTTCCATTGCTTATGGTTTAGGACATAGAACAACAATCTTCTTCACTCTCATTCAAGGAAACCCTAGAGATATCAATCCAAGGATGAAGTATGAGAAATAGATCTTGCAATAGAGTGTCCTAGGGTCTGATTAGAGACTAAAGAGGGGTTCACCACCAAGTTAGGGCTTGGAAAGACTAATGAAATGCAAGACCTAATGTTTAAACCTAGTGCAATGTAAAACTTCACTAAATGACCTAGAAATATATGCAAAATAAAATAGAAAATTGATAAACTAGAGATGTGCACTTGGAAACCTGTAGAGGCTTGAATGGAGTCTTGAAATGCTGGAAACAATGAAATTAATACATATTGGGACTCATATGCCAGACTGGGTGATTTAGCCCTAGATTAGGGTTTCTACATAGGAATAAAAATATGGCAAAGAGATGTCTGGAACTCCTAGAAAACTACAACTTTCACTATACTAGGACTCATATGCCAGAAGTAGCATATTAGTCTAGTTTTGCTTTTATGGAGAATTAGGATCTAAATCTACTCTCCAATCTTTGCTTTTCCTTCTTGACCTAGTTTCTCAATCTGAATTTGAAGATTCTACTTTGTAGGTGTCCTCCAATGATTTTCTAAACTACGTAACAACTTGAATGAATTTACAACTTTAACAAATTCTTTCCAATCTGTCTTCTTAGAACGTCTTCAACCTAGATCTGCAAATCACACACTTAAGAGAAGGGAAAATATTATTTTGTTAGTGGAAAGGGGTTTACCTTGGTCAAACCTCATTTTGGTAATCAAACCTTGTAATGAAATAAAGGAATGATGAATGAACAACATGTACATTTGTTACAACTCACCAAACCCTAGCAATAAAATGTTGCAAACATGTATGAAGTGGCTCCAATGGATGTAGATCTTTACTCTTGCTTGAATGTGATAGATCTTTAATTGAATGCTTGCTTGAATTATAAAACCCTACATCATCATTGTTAGCTTAGAAACAAACATGATGCATGATGACTTTGACATGATGCTTGATACTTGAATAATGATCCAAAACACTTGATAATCAACTCTTGAAGACTCTTGAATGCTCTTGTAAACACTTGAATGCTCTTGTGAACTCTCGAATGCTCAAATTTGCTATAATGCATGAATACTCAACTTGCTAGGTGAAAAATGAGTGAAATAACTTTTTATTTATACTTATTTCTACCGAATTTCTCGAAATTACAACACTACAAGCCGAAATTGGGCAGGATAAAGTCCTACCAAAAATTGCATTTAAATCAGGTCCTTACTTGAGTGGGACTCGTATGCCCAAGGTGGCGTATGAGTCCTAGTGGCTCAAAACTGGGGAACACACTCCAAGATAGGTCTTGATTAATGTGAAATTCAAAATCAAGTCCCAAGACCTAGGTGGGACTCATACGACCAATGTGGTGTATGATTCCCAAACCACTAAATCTAGGACACATGACCCAAAACACTAAATTGTGATTGCCCGTTTGATAAGTTTCAGGATTATCTTTGGAAAAATACATTTAATAAGGCTTGTGGATGCAAAATAGGGCCAAATAAGGCATAAAGAAGCCCAATTAATACTGAAAACCCTAGATACGTGTGAAAGTGTGGTACAACACTTTACAACACCTTAAATAAGACATAATTAGGTCCATTTAGTTTACAAGGGCCCAAAACTTAATGTAAAGGTGCAAATATATACACTTTACAATATTAAATTAAGGCAAAATTAGGAAAATTTAGCTTAAAAGGGCCTTAAACCCAATGTGAATGTGTAAAACACATTAAAACACTAGATAAAGGTAATATTAGGTTTATTTTAACATTAGTCATTCCCAAATTAAGTGTTCAAATGTAAACAGTGATATTTTTGACACTACAGTTCCTAACTCTTGAGATTGATGTGTGCAATCTACTAGTTAACAAATATTAGGTACTTTCAAGAAAAAAGTATTGTGGTCCATGTTATACAAATAAATTATTTCAACATATTTCTAATTTATCCTTATTCATAGTGTGTTTTTAACACCTTCACTTTCACAAGATTCATAATGATCATATGCCTTTCATGACATACGATAACTATTTGGTTTTAAGCACATCCCTCAATACTCTAGTGATGCATCCAATTATGATGATACTCCATATTATTCTTGATATTGCTAGACCTAATGGTGATAATATCCCTCATATAGCTCATGATAGTCCTTTCTTCATATACATTTTTCATTTATAACATCCCACTTGGGCTATTAAAATTAGACTAATTTTTGTACCAATTTTAAGCTACTATATCCATATTAACCACATTAAAGGAATATGATTTTATTATAAAATAATTTCATTTGATAAGTTAATCTAAGTTATTCAATTTTGTCTTGCTTGGTTCCCTAAATAGAACTCTACCTCAAGCTCAAAAAATTCATAATCAAGTTTTCATGTATTTTGGTCTTATTTATATTGCTTAATCATAATAGGTGTTGGGAGTTTCTAAGAATTATGGCCTAATAATTGTTTGATGAGAATCAAGATCAACAACTCTCAATGTTTTTTTTTTTTATAACTCATAGTTATCCCCTATCCTCATGGCAAGCACTTAGATATGTGACTCAGCCTAGCGATCTCAATTGCTCTTGCCTTGTGCTTACATTTTATGTCAGGTTTTGGGGTGGGAGATGAGCTGAGGCGAGACTAGTCCTTTGGGTGCTGCACAACATGGCCTAGGCATACTACAATTAGGAACAATCAGTCGGTGTGAATCAAACATTGGACCTACATGGGAAGAACCCAAAGCCTTAGTACAGCCATGCCAACCATTCGAGCTAAGTGGGTTACCCCCTCAAAGTTTAAAGAGATGTTAAAGTTTGTTTTCACCTTGGATTTGTGTCAATAATTGGATCCAATTCTAATCCAAGGAATGTTGTCCTCAACAAGTGTTGCTAGAACCTTTGAGATCTCGGGATTGTAGAAATTTATTGATCTATTTCCAATTGTAGGGCCCTCACTATCTTAGGTGGTGGCACAAATATATCAAAATTAATTTTTAGTGATAAATCTTGAGCTTACAACTTAGGAAGATGACAAGCTCCTCTAATTTTTCTTGACATACTTTTCCTACATCATCAATGATATCATTGACATGCTAAGGTTAAATCCCACAAGTTTCATAAAGACAGTATTTTTTAAATAGCATGATGTGAGTATGTGTGAACGTTTTGAACCCTATCATTTCGAACGAGTGGATAACACAAGTTTTTGATAGATCTTTAGATTATATTAAGCATTATATATTTTCTCATTTAATAACTCTTGTATTCTCAATAGAGCATACTTAGATAAATATCAACATGTGATTACACCAACCATTTTCCAAGCTAGATGATTAGAGGTCCCTTGCAACCCTATGGGATGAGTTCATAATGTGTTAAAGTAGGGTTGTGAGATAGGTTGGTGAAATGACAAAAAATGGGTGAGAGATGATTTTTTATGGTTTAGAACATAAAGAACACCCACTTTTCATTCAAGGATAACCTTGGAGATCTCAAGGCAAAGGAGAAAGAGATTTTACAATAGGACTATCCTAGGGTTTGATTGTAAACTAATGATGGGTTTTCCACTAAGTTAATACTTGGAAATACAAATGCAATGCAAGATGTAATTCTTAACCGTAATTCAATGCAATCTTTCACTAAATTACCTAGAAATGTAAATAAAACAAAACAAAAAGTTGCAAGATGGAATATGTGCACTTAGAAACCTAAAGATGACTAGATGGGGCTCTAAAATATTGGAAATTCTAACTTTAATGCCGATTGGGACTCATATGTCAGGCTAGGTGAATCAGTCCCAGATTTGGATTTCTTTACAAAAACATGAATCTGGCAAATGGGTATTCGAATCTATAAAAATCTGAATTTTGACCTAAACCAAGACTCATATTCTAGAATTGGAAAATCAGTCTAGTTAGGGTTATCTAAAACTTCAAGGTCTGAATCTAGTCTTCAAGGTCTTCTCTATGCTTCAAAATTGATTTCCAGATTTGAAACCCTAATTTACAATCTATAGATGTCTTCCAAGTATCTTCAATGCAAGGTGACAACTTTGACAACTTTCTCCAAACTTTCTCTTCAATGTGTCTTCAATCTAAACCTACAAATCACACACTAAAGAGAGGGGATTTTTTTTTTTCGTTAGTGGATAGGGGTTTTCCTTGGTCAAACCCTATTTTGGTAATCAAACCTTGAAATGAAATGAAATGGGAATGGAGAATGACAAATGAACAAAATATGATGTTGCAACTCATCAAACCCTAGCAATGAGAGGTTGCAAACATGTATGAGATGGCTCCAATGGATGCAGATCTTTACTCTTACTTGAATGTGATAGATCTTGAGTGAAATGCTAGCTTGAATCATAAAACCCCACATCACAATTATTAGCTAAAAAACAAACATGATGAATGAATACTCTTTCATGATGCTTGATGCTTGAATAATGCTCTAGAAGATGCTTGATAATCTTCCCTTGAATTCTCTTAAATGCTCTTGTAAACACTTGAATATTCTTGTAAACACTTGAATACTCTTGTGAACTCAAACTTGCTATAAGGATGCTCATTCAACTTGCTAGGTGTAAAATGAGTGAAAGAAACTTGTATTTATACTTAATTATGCAAGAATTCCCAAAAATTACAACACTCCAAGCTGACATTAGATCTAGGAGGATAAAATCCCCCCAAAAATTTGAATTAATTTTAATTTTGGGCCACATAGGACTCATATGCCCAAGGTGGCGAATGAGTCCCAAACCACAAAATCTGGGCCACATAGTCTAAAAACACTTGAATTATGATTGGATGTTGATTTGTGTTTGGATCATCCTCGAAAAGATGCATTAAATGAGGCTTGTGGATGTAAAATAAGGCCAATGAGAGCATAAAGAAGCTTAATTATTTAATAAAACCCTAGAAAACTTTGTAAGTGTGTTGCAATACTTTACAACACTCCAAATAAGGCATCAATAGGATCAATTAGTCCACAAGGGGCCAAGACCTAATGTGAATATGTTAGAAACATTACAACACCAAATCAAGGCCATGTTGCGGAGGAAATTTTTTGTCATTACATCTAGCCCCCACTTTAGTGAGAGGAGGAACTTACTTCCAACTCACACTAAATTAGACTGATGCACATCAAGAGGGGTCCAAATGCACCAATGCTAGTAAGATAGGACAACCATGATCAAGAGGGTTGCGCAAGCCCCTAGGACCAAGGTCCTATGGCAAACCCACATAGGCACAAAAGAACACACATAAAAAAAGATATGAAGAATAATATCAAGGCCTAAGCATACATTGCTAGAGTCAAAGAGGAAAGAAAACAAAAGAGGGGTGGATCAAGCTTTGACCATTTGTCCAACACGATGTGGATCAGATCTAGGTTGTTTGTTGAAAAAATGCACACTCACTTTTGAGGCAACAAAATTTCAGATTGTCCATTGAGTGAGAAATCCAAGAAGGTGAGACACATACACACACATCCGATATGCACTCAAACACACATGAGTGGCTAAGAGAAATTCATCCCTCAAATGGGCTTCTTGTCAAACCATAACAAAGTTATACCTCTTGATAACTTTGATAAGGTGCCACACAAAAATGAACTTTGAGCTTCATGAGGAAAGGAAAAATTTGTATTCTTGGAAATCATGAACAAAAAAGAAGGCTCTATAGGCATGCGAACATGTATTATGCAAGGTGGCCATATAACCAAAAATTCAAATGCAATAGTAAGGAATATTCAAAGGAGTCTTGCTTTTAAATTCATACGAGGTCTTAACTGAGGGAACATTGTGCCTAATGTCTCCAAGAGAGGACCAATCAAAGAATAGAATATTCAAAACTTAGGGGATGCATTGTGTCGCATCAAGCCACTAAGAGGAATATAATATGCTAAGAGGGATCACACTTTTGAAGGACATCACACCCAATGTTAACCGCAAAGTGAAAAATGCATCATATGAAATAAAAAGACTACACCATGAACCATGGAAAATAAAAATAAAAAAGAATAATGCTAATGTATGCCCCCACTTTAAAGGAATTGTTAAACACCATATTGTGAGAAATTACTTTTAAGTAGCAAATGATAAATGCTAACAATAAAGAAGACATGAGAGCTAACTTGGAAATCCCTGTACCAAGTCATATGTTTCCAAATAAAACTATGCCATGTGAAAGAGAAAAGGAAAGAAAAGAGAGGGGTTTCCCCCAAAATGAAAACACCAAACACATAAATGATCTATGGATTTGGGGTCAGTATTTTCTTGCTACAATGTTTTAGAGAGCTCAAAATTGTTATCATTCCCTAAATACGCATATAACTAGATGAATGACACAAAGAGAGGGAAAATAAGAAAAAAAATTATGATTCAACATGGAAGAGACATGAATGTCTTGATGCCTTACGTCATCCCCAAAAGGAAAAAACAAGAAAAATGAAGAGAAAAACAAAGGAAAAGTTTTTGGGTCAACATGGAAGAGACATGAATGTCTCAACGCCTTGTGTCATACCCAAAAAGAACACAAGACAAATAAAAAGAAATAAAGAAAAATAAAGGAAAAGCTTTTGGGTCAACATGGAAGAGACATGAATGTCTCGACGCCTTGTGTCATCCCCAAAAGGAAAACATAAGACAAATGAAAAGAAATAAAGAAAAATAAAGGAAAATATTTTTGGGTCAACATGGAAGAGACATGGATGTCTCAACACCTTGTGTCATCCCCAAAAGGGAAAAACAAGACAAATAAAAAGATAAAGATAAAAGATTTACGACATAGAGAAGAATGAAGGTACAAATAGAGGAATGCCACAATGAGAGAGAACATCAAATACAACATCATGGGGGATCACATTACGCACATGAAATCACACAAAATAAAAACAAATAATGCAAAGAACTAGTAAGGAATGTGCATGTCAACCTAAAGTAGGTTGTCTACATCTTGTTGGGACTATGAAATTTTGATGATTTTTCATGTTGTTCGTACCCATGCATCTTCCAAATGAGTCCTACCTTGAGCACATTTTCCTCTCTTCATGATATTTTACCCATATTTTTCCCATATAGCCCCATAAAATCCATCGGGTCATGCATTTTTCATATTGCAGTTCCTATTAGCATAAGTTCATAACTGTCTCCTCGACCCATAATGCTTTTGTGCTAACATATGTTCGTTGTAGGCCTATCGACAGGATTTCTTCATTGTCATAGCGATTGACATTCACCTATGGGTACATATCAGCATGACATACATATGGTTTTGGCGACAGAGGAAAATTCCTATTGGCAGGAGTATTTTTCACCGGGGTAAGGTCTCCCTGAATGGGTCAGGTCTCACTGACTAATGCATGGGGAGGTTCATCAGCGAGAGTCAGGTTGTCGGGGTAATGTCTTATTGAATTTAAAATGTCTCATTGACTAGCACATTGAGCAAGCACATCGGCCAAGCTAAGCAGTATCGGAGTGAGGTCTTGGCGAGTGACCTCCAGTCTCACCGACATTACACAAAAGGTTCATCAGTGAGAAAATTTTCTATCAGTGCGAGGTCTCAACAAGTACGTTGGGTCTCACCGATAAGGCACAAAATGACTCTGTCGATCACAACAACACACAAGATGGATGAAGACTTTTGGTGGAACATAGTGTGGTCTACAAGACATCTCCCCGATTATGATTTGTTACGGCAACCCGCATGAGATAAAAGGATGCATCAGCAAGAGAACCCTTATGTCACAGCGACCAAAATAATCATGAGGGCTCTCGGTGAAACATGGAATGATCTGTGTGACCTCTTATTGATATCATAAAGTTACAGCGAAGTAGATGAAACGAGGAGGCACATTTCGGTAGAAAATTCTTATGTCTTAGCGATTGGAACAAATATGACAGAAAAGTATGTCTCGGTGAGACATAGGGTGATATGCGGGATATCTCCCCGATAAAAAAGGTCATAGTGAATCACATGGGGTGACTAACAGCGATTTAATTGCCTTCGGCATGACTACTAGAATGTTACAATGAATGTCTATTGATAATTAACAAAACTCAAACACTGTGGTTGACATGTGAATGCTAAATGCAGTTGCTAGCTGACATGGGATGAGCCCGAATTCAGCGGTAGACTGACATGGGATCTCAAATTGATATGTTTTCTGATGCTGGTGTATAAATATGCATTTTGTGATTGTAAAAGCATCACGAGCTATTAGATATTCAATATACAGTAGATTAGAGATGAATACAGTAGAATAAGATTTTCAGAACGGAGGCTATGATTGCATGATTTCAGAATGGAGGTATTTATGAAAGTCAATTGATGTTGCTGCACATTTCTGGTGTCAATTATCTATTGAATTTAATTAAAATACTACTAAGCTGTCTCCAAGATTGATGCTTTCTAGTTGTTTAAATTGATATAACAAGATTATATTCAATTCATCAGTGCACATTTGTTGTATCTGTTTGATTAATCAATTAGTTCTTTCAAGCAAAGATTAAATCCTTTTAGTTGATCATAGTAATTAGAGAGATTCATTTGGATTATTAAAGTAGAGCTTAGTAGTTACAGTCTTGCATGTTTATACAACTTGTAAACATAATATATGCTAGATAATTTAAGTTTTCTCTAGAGAAGTGTTGCTCATCTTGATTTCATTTGACTCTGCATACCCAATAAGGCACTAGTCTCTGCACTTCATCATTTGGATTCATTCAGTTTCTTTATATCTGTTAATTGAATATTTTAGAATTTAGATCAGAAGATTGCTATTACATTATGTACCAAGTTTGAATTCATTTGTTCACTTCCATCTGCCATTGTGGACAAATCACTGCAAGAAGGATAATCCTAAGTCAATTTTTCCCAATTCAGATAGGTGCACCTACCTAGGTCTGGCAGCACCTGAAGAGTAGAAGGTTTAATTCATTTGACCTTGTCTATTACCCTAAAATGTATCAAGAGATTGGCAGCCTCTTGAGGCATCTCGCTTGCGTTTTTGAGAGCTAACACATCCCAATCATGTTCATTGTATGTCGAAGGAAGAAAACTAGCTAAAGGGATAATAGCAAGTACTGGACTGGGGTCATGACCAAGTTCAACACTCTTCCTAGGAGAATTGTCGTTTAAGCTCATACTAGAGGAAAACAATGTATTCAATTCATTATGAACTTCCTCATTAATTTTAATAATCTTCTTATCGTCATCTAAATTAATCATTAAAAGAGATCAAAGGATAATGTCTAAAGAAGGGTTCAACTCTTGTTGTGGTTGTATTATAGAATTGTTTTGTTTTGGGGTAGGGGAAAACTCATCATGCATTGCTTCAGCCAAGTTTGAATCTTGATTTTCTTTGTTTATTTCTTCATGTAACCTACGAGGAAGGGCACAACATCTATGCCTATGCTCTCTAGCACCACTATTTCTTTTAGTTCTATTTTCAAGTTACATTTGTGTAGGAGCGCATTGATCAACCATATGTTTCTCTTCTTCCCCAAGGGGAGGAATAGAAGGAACTGTAGGAGGTTTTTCAACCAATTTCTCTTTGATTTTGTAAACTTGTTTCATTTGAGGAGGCATGATGAGATTTTTTTTGTTATCTCTTGGTCTTTATAGGAAGTAGGTGAAGGTTTTGTCTTAGGTTGGTCATGGTCATTTGGAATTTATTTAGGTTCAATCATGGTTTCATCAAGATGGTAGGCTCAGTTGTAGTTTGAGGCATGTTTCAGAGGGATAGTTCTACTATTTTATTTTCCTTGAACTTTTGATAGGATTTGAAAAAGAAGTCTTCTCGTGGTTTGATAGGTTCTATAGGCTCGGGCCAAAACAAATCTAATGAAAAGTTTCCATGGGGGGACAATAGGTTAAATCCACTATGATGGACGGTGAAAATTTCATTGTTAAAGGGAAAATTTAAACATTTACATGTACAAGTGAAGGGATTGCATTCATGGAGTGAAGCCATGTATAGCCTAGCTTCACACGAAATTGGTTCAACTATAGGATGATGGAGAATGAGATATCTAATATTTTCGGTCCTATTTGTAAAGGAAGGGTGATCAATCCCATCGTATGGCAAGAAAAACTATAGTGTATCTTGATCCATGCTTTTGGTTTATCATATATTTCTTGATAGAGCTCATATAGAAGTAAGAATTCTTTGGTGATCACATTCTCTCCATAAATAGGATCTATTAATATCCCATTAGTGGGCTTGTCATAGATTCGACTGGCTATGTAAAGAAGACCATTGGGTGCATGTTTAAGTATATCCTTAGAGGAGAAAGCAAGTTCAAGACACTTTTGAGTTTGAACCTTGTGAGGAATGACATCTATCACTCCTACCATATCTTCCATAAAATCAATATTTATAGGATAATGTTGAATAGAATCATTGTTATCATCATTCGTATCAACATTCATCACATCATTTTTTGTAGTTTCACTAGCTTTGACAAATTAAATGTTATGATTAGGCATATGGTTGGTAAGAATTTGCACGTTTTGGTAAGGAGGGGCAATGAACTTATTTCCTTGATCACTAACACCTCCAACAGAAAGACGACCAAAATCAATGAGGTCTTGCACAAGATTTTTAAGACGCTTACAATGTTTTGTGTCATGTCCACTTTGTTGGTGATAATGGAATTAAGAATTTTTTCTATAGTTTGTGGGAAATGGTTTATTAAGATTAGGTGCTTTAACGGGAGTCAAGGTAATCATCTTCTATTCTAGGAGTTGTGACATTGTGTTGTGAAGGGTATTAGGAAAGGGAGTGAATTTCCTTTTTGGGTCCCAATAGCTAAAGGGTATCGCGGTTTTAATAGTAGCTACTTGGTTATTAAAATTCTGAGTTTTTTTATTGAGGGGGATTAAATTGAAGGAAAACTTAATTATTTTTTCAAAAAGTTTGAGAATTGTTTTGGTTTGTGGGCTCAAACTTCTCAGTACGGCTAGAAGTGGATTTTGTATCTCGACTACTAATTGAATTTTGATAATCACAGAGGGTAGTACACAAGTGCATAAAGGACGGGAATTTCATCATGGTAAGCCTATCTTATATTTTATTTTGCAAGTTTTTGATGAACATCTTTTGAAGGCGAGGATGAAGAACCTTGACATCAATTTGGGAATAAAGTGATTGGTAGTGTGAGATAAAGTCAGTTATCTTTGTCTTCTTTTTGCTTATATCTCACCAAATCTACCAAGGTCATCTTAGGAGTCATATGCACTTGGAAATAGTTGAAAAATGTGTCAAAAAGTTCATTGAATGAAATAATTGAGTTGTTCAGTAATGAAGAGAACCATTCTAAGGCAATATTCTTCAAGGACCTAGGAAAAATCTTAGCCAAGAGTTTATCATCAAGGACAACGTCACTACATAATTTAGTATAAGCATTAACATGGTTAGAAGGATCTCCCTTTCCTCCATATTTCTTGAATATATGGGCACCTCTACACCTTGTGGCATCGGTGTTCACAATATCTCCAAGGACAATGGACTACTTTTGACATAATATGTAGGTGGGCCATTTTGATTTTGGTTGATGGTGGAAATTTGCTTTTGAAGGGATGAAACGGTTTGGAAGAGTTGACTTATGAGAGGTTCATTGCTTGTGTTATGAGATGGAGGTGGAAAAGGTGAATGGGTGTATGTGTTTGAGGGACAAGTGAATGGAATTCTTATAGGTGGTAAGGTAGTAGGATATATGACGTGTGATGCCACAAAGGTACTAGGGATGCCAACGGAAATACCTAGGGAAGGAATCACATTACTAGTTGGTTGCATCATTGTTGTGACTTGAGGGTTAGTATAGGCAGGTATTTAGGCAATTGTTTTGGGAAGAGGAATTTGAATTCCTCCTTGGCTTGTGACATTTCTTGTAGGTAAAGGACAACTAGTGGTTGAGGTGAGATGTTTTCCAAATATTTGAACTATGTTTTTCACAAGGTCAAGTCCATCTTCAATTTAAAGAATGCAATGAATGTTATCTATAGTAGGGATGGCGGTAGTTGAAATGTTGTCATTTTTCACTTGATGTTGTAGGTTTGCTAAGTCTTCATGGATTTGAATTATGTTTTCTTGTGGGACACTAGCAACCATTGTTTCAATATGTGTCACACTACTTGAAGGAAAATAATTGTTAAGGGTATGGTCCATACCTAGTGTACTAGTGTCAATACTAGGAGTGAAAGAGAAAGATAACCCAAGGTCCAAAAATATTGTGCTATCACAAGATGAAATGAATATTGAACTTTTTCTCACTACAATATTAGCAATAGGACACCAAATACTCATGCAAGGGCTTCTAAATGCAAAATGAATGCAAATGCAATATAAGCTAAGAACAATAAAATTATTATAACAAAATTTCTAGAAACTGAAATAGAAAGCTATAAACAACAACAAAAAAGCTCAGAAACAATGTTATAAATGCTAGAAAATGCAATGCAAAATATGCACTAGGACTGATTCACCCAAAGGGGCATATGAGTCCCAGTGGGTTTTTTTTTTTAATTTTAAAAAAAAATCAATTGATTTTTATGATTTTTATGTTGCATGATCTATAACCTAAGTGTAAATGCATATTTTGTATGAATTTCAATTACATGAGATGAAAAAATGTAATCTATATGCACTTTCAATAATGCAAAATTTGAAAACCCCAGAATGCCAATTAACTAATGTAAACCCTAATGTAATGTTAATGCAAGCAAGATATAGGATGATGATGCACTCCAAATCAGAATTATGATGTTCTAAATGCAGGTTCACCAAAATGAAATGACTGAAAATGGGTAAGACATGCTTTCAGATGGTTTAGAACATAGAGTACACCCACTTTCCAATTATTTCATTCAAGGATAACCCTAGAGATCTCAATGTATAGGAGAAAGGGATCTTGCAATAGGGTTTTCCTAGGGGTTTACTGTAAACTAATGCAAGGTTCACCACCAAGATAAGACTTGGAAATACAAATGAAATGCAATATGTAATGCTTAACCCTAATTCAATGCAATCTTTCACTAAATGACCTAGAAATGGAAATAAAACAAAATAAAAAGCCGCAAGATGAAATATGTGCACCTAAAAACCTAAAGATGACTGGATGAGGCTCTAAAATGCATGAAATTTTAACTTTAATGCTGATTAGGACTCATATGCTAGGCTAGATGAATCAATCCTAGATTTGGATTTCCATGCAGAAATAAGAATCTGGCAAATGGGTATTTGAATCTGTAAAAACCTAAATTTTGACCTAAATTGGGACTCATATACCAAAACTGGTGAATTAGTCCAGTTAGGGTTTTCTAAAAATTCAAGGTTTGAATCTAGTCTTCAAGGTCTTCTTCGTATTTCCCAATTGATTTATGAATCTGAAACCCTAATTTGCAATCTCTAGAATTCTTCCAAGTATCTTCAATGCAAGGTGAGAACTTTGAACACTTTGATAACTTTATTCAAAATTGCTCTTCAATGTATCTTCAATCTAAACCTGCAAATCACACACTAAAGAGAGGAAAAAATGTTGTTTTACTAGT
Organism: Sequoia sempervirens; assembly: GCA_007258455.2. NCBI lineage: Eukaryota > Viridiplantae > Streptophyta > Pinopsida > Cupressales > Cupressaceae > Sequoia > Sequoia sempervirens. The sequence goes on from VDFB02366449.1 coordinate 35,099, forward strand.
GGATAGGGGTTTTCGTTGGTCAAACCCTATTTTTGTAATCAAACCTTGAAATGAAATGAAAAAGGAATGGAGAATGATAAATGAACAAAATATGATGTTGCAACTCACCAAACCCTAGCAATGAGATGTTGTAAACATGTATGAGATGGCTCTAGTGGATGTAGATTTTGACTCTTGCTTGAATGTGATGGATCTTGAGTGAAATGCTAGCTTGAATCATAAAACCCTACATCACAATTTTTAGTTCAAAAAGAAACATGATGAATGAATACTTTGACATGATGCTTGATAATCTACCCTTTAATGCTCTCAAATTCTCTTGTAAACACATTAATGCTCTTGTGAACTCAAACTTTCTATAATGATGCTCATTCAACTTGCTAGGTGTAAAATGAGTGAAATAAACTTGTATTTATACTTAATTATGCAAGATTTCTCAAAATTACAACACTACAAGTTGACATCAAATCTAGAAGGATAAAATATTGTCAAAAAATTAAATTAATTTTAATTTTGGGCCACATGGAACTCATACACCCAAGGTGGTGAATGAGTCCCATTAGGCATAATTTATGGGACCAAATTCAAAAATTCTTAGAAAGGTGTGAAACTAGGATTGGGACCCAAAACCCTAGGTGGGCTCATATGCCCAAGGTGGCGAATGAGTCCCAAACCACCAAATCTAGGCCACATAGTCTGAAAACACCTAAATTATGATTGGATGTTGATTTGTGTTTGGATCATCCTCGAAAAGATGCATTAAATGAGGCTTGTGGATGTAAAATGAGGCCAATTAAAGAATAAAGAATCCTAATTATTTAATAAAACCCTAGAAAAGTGTGAAATTGTGTTGCAACACTTTACAACACTCCAAATAAGGCATCAATAAGCTCATTTAATCCACAAGGTCCCAAGACCTAATGTGAATATGTTAGACACATTACAACACCAAATCAAGGCCATGTTGGGGGGGGACATTTTCTATCATTATAGTTGGTTCCTAGGAAAGTGAACTTAGAATGGGTCCCACTCTCCTATTTTTACATACTAAAGAATTTTATTAATAGGATATTATAATTTCGTGGAAGTATTTGTGATGGGTTTTATGAATTTTTCCATACATACTCACTTTAGGGTACAAACTTCTTTTAGAATGTGTACTCAATATTTTTAAGAATAGATATACACATTTATAATGGGTATGGGCTTGAGCAAAACTATGAGGGACCAAAAATTTACCACAACAACATTTTGGTCCATTTAAGACATAACAAAGGCACATTATAATACACTTTTGTTAAGGCTTGGTAGTTCCCAAGCCTAGGAAATTATGGCTTGGTATTGTCCAAGCCTAGGCCAATCACTAGCAAACCATAATATGCTCACATTATAACTATGTTAAAAATAAAAATCTAAAGAGGTTGAGCTCATTTGAACCTAACCTCTTACCTTTGCAACAACAAACTATGAGTGATAAATATGGTTAATACATTCTCAATTTGATCAAGCCACTGTCAAAATGTCACCACAACATCTATGAGGTCAAGGAGGTAGTTTTTCTAGTTTTTAAGTGTAAAATTTAGATAAAGTAACAATTTAGCAATGATTTGAATTCTATGTTTTGAATTTCTAGGAAATGAAAATCCTTCACCAATTAATGAAGCCCCTAATTCAAATATTAATGGAAACCCTAGTGAAGAACATGGAAAACCAAACACTCAAAAAAATATATCAATTCATCAATATATTTCTCAAATGCAACAAAACCTAATAGGTTAA
>VDFB02366449.1:38859-54144 GCA_007258455.2 Sequoia sempervirens
ACAATTATTTTATTGATGTTACCTAAATTTACTAGAAATTATTGTATACACCTAAAAATGGTCTGGATAATATAATTAATTAAATACAATTTATTTGATTAATTAACCCTTCTATATTCATCTACTTATAAATAAATAGAAATATTTATTTATATAGTTCACTTCTAATTCTTTTATCTTTATCATATTATTTCATCTTAACTAAATAAACAAATCACATACTTTGTTTTATTTAATTATTATTATCAAATTATTCTATAATTATATTTATTCTATCTTAATCACATCATTCTATCTTAATTAAATAAACAAGTCCACATACTTTGTTTTATTTAATTATCTATTTCTTCCATCTTACTTTAATAAACAAGACTTCTATAGTTGGTTTTATTAAAATAAATATCCTCTTTTTCTAAATTGAATAAATCCAAATAATTCAATTAAAGAAAATTTGTACAGCTATTTCCTCTTTTTACTCATCATATCCACCAAAAAAATTAAATATTTTATATCTAATTAATTCAACTCAGCCTTCACAGATAGATTTGGAGACAAATTTGAGATAAATTACTAGCAAACTTCTTCATCTTCTTCTATTGATCATTCTTATTCTCTAGCTGAATGTTTTGTGGGGAGAAACAATCCATAATATTTTTAAGATTCTTCATCCTTCACCATTGAATCCTTCAAATCAAATCTAGACCCTTGCTGCCACATCACAAATATGCTGCTAGGAAATCTATAAATACAAATTCTTTCTATAGGAAATGAATCCCAACTTTGTTCAATCTTACTCTGCAGAAATAACATTAGAAGCATTTGAGCATTTATCATATTAGTAAAATGGCAATCATCATTGTAGAATCATATTAGAATCATCTTAGTTTTATAATCATGGCTCTTCATATAGCTACATATTAGTTTATTTTATCAGTTTTATATCATATTCATCTATAGGATTACATCATATCATTTAACAATTATCATATAGGATTAGATTCCTGCATTTTACATCATCTCATTCTCTAGATTGGCATTTTAACAGTCACAATGCTTACAAAATCTGAGAGCCTCTGTGATTTAATAAATCTTTGGAGTTAGAGAGCAATTAGACGCTTTCATTGGATTTCTGCTTTAATTAGATTAATTATTATTTAAATCTATTGACATAATGTATTATTGATTGTGTTTTTTATTCATTTATGCATATTTTACTCACATAAATTGGTGTCCACTGTGGGGCATAAAACCCCATTTTTAACATATTCTTTTGAAAAGTATGCTCGCAGGATTTTGACGTGTTTTGTTTTAGCGCGATTGAGACTTTTTACGGTGCATACGACATATATTTTAGCGCATCTGAGTATTGTTTCAGTGCATCCGACAGATATTTTTGTGCATACGACTATTGTTACAGTGCATCTAGTATCCTATTTCACCAGTCATGGGGTTTTCTTTCAGTGCATTGACCCTATCTTTTAGTGCATACATCAAATTCTATAGCACATAGAGCTGTCATTTTTGTGCATTCAAATTTTCTTTTGGAACATCTAATTACTGTTATGGCGCATCTAAGTATTTTTACAAAATCTTAAAAATCTAGGAATTAATCACCATTTTCTGTGTCATAGGTACCAAATATGCTTGTCAAAGATGATTGTCAAAAACACTTACACCGATCAAAGACAAAAATTCACAAATTACTAATGGTGTTTGCAGGGATTTACTTTCATTATTGCTTTTTCCTTTAGTTAAGATAGTACATCTAGCTTAATTAAAGAAATAGTTTGAACCCCATGTCTACTATGTTTCGAAAGCAATAGGCTTATGCTCTCCCCTTAACTAGGTGATCAGAATGCTAGACTTGCTATCCTACTTTATTAACACCTTTAGAAGGCCTGCCGTAGTGGGAAAAAGTATTCACCCTACAAGAATGACCTAAGTGGGAACAACCAAAGCCAGGTTTTCCAACCCACTATAAAACAAAAGTGAATATGGGGAAACCCACATTCACCAGAAGTGTGCAAGATAACCATCCCCAAAATCTTTGTTCTAAAGATTGGGAGGTCTCCTGAGGGAGTTTATCATTCGTCACTCCGAACAGATACCCTTTCTAAGAACTCTAAAGTAGAATCCAACTGTGTTAGTTTCTGAACACTTTTTATATCATAATACAAGGGGAGGGAAGAATATCCCCCCAAGATTTACTCACCATATAACTATCAGAGACCCTGGCCAAAAGTGGATGATTCGACTTTGGTTAAGACTCAGGAAAGGAAAAAACATCGGTGCCCTCTAGGGGGTGATTGGGCTATGTGAGATGACATAGTTGCAAGTTGTGGGATGTGATATTCTAAGTGACCTACTTGACAATTAGAAAAATGCTTGAATTGTCTTTATTTGTGTCAAACTAGTGGAAATTGAAAGAATCAGACCTGATTCTAGAATACACACTCTTTGTTTAATGTGTAGTGTTGGAAACAATGTTTACAAACTTTCTTTTGTGTGTGTAAATTCATTTTCAAAGGAATCATCCAATTAGATCATCAAATTTGAATATTTACAAGCAAAACAACCCTCCAAAATCTTCATTGTTTAGAAAATGACAACCTGGAATCAATCCTTTATTGAAAAATAAGCAGAACAAATAGATTGAACTCTGATCGCTTCTAGTTTAGCACAACCAAACTCTATTTCAGCACATCTACTTAGTATTTTAGCACATATACATTCTATTTTAGTGCATCTACACCTAGTTGGTCAAAATATTTACCCAGAATATTAGCACAACTATGTTTTGTTTCAGCACATCCACCCAGTTTGTCAGTGCATATGCCCTGTTTAATAGTGCATATACCTAGTTTACTAGAGCATTTACACTCTTTTTCAGTGCATCTACCCAGTTTGTTAGTGCATCTGCCTTGTTTAATGGTGCATATACCCAATCTACTAGCGCATTTACACTCTATTTTAGCGCATCAGAGGTGTTTTATAGTGCATCCACAAAATAAAAAACTAGAGAGTTATTTTTACCTCCTATCAAATAGTTGACATCAAAATTTGAATTTTTACCAGAAATAAAACATTTTCTCAGTCAAACCAATGTCTTAAACTTGGAAAATTGGACCTTACAAGTCAAAATCTTTCAAAATTAAACCAAGATCTTACAATTTTAAAATGCCTTATCATCAAACACAACTATTGATTATTAATTTAAGTTTCCTTATTAGGATCAATCATCCTACAATCACGAAATGAAATGGTATAAAAAGAGAAAATATAACTTGGTCTCATTAATAGAATTTATCATTCTATTTGACTAAGTTATCATCCTTAGCACTACGTCACAAAAAGATGAAAGTTTAGTGAAAACCCCAACACTTGTATGCCCATTCTAACAAGGTTACAAATACAAAAACTTAGAGAGAAAGAAATTGAAACACTAAATACTATGGCTGAAGAAAATCCCTTTTCTAGATTCCACCAAAATGATGGTAATGAAATAACTAAAGAGGATATCCAAATGACACAACACGATCCTAAATTTGATATATTTATGGAAAATGTTTTGGAAAGGGATGGAGAAAAATACCTTTTGATGTTAGCTGAATTAGGTGCAAAACTTCTGAAGGACTTTGACTTTAATAGACTAAAAAAACCACCTATAGTAGCTGAAACTGAACCACAAAACACACAAAACATAGATCAAGTGAATGTCCTAACACATCAAATGCAAAACTTGCACCAACAACTTAAAGATATGTAAAAAGGGATTAGAAAAAGGTACTCATTATAGGACATTTGTCCCTATCCTTTTGATCCAAGTGTAGACATGATACCATTTCCTAGACATTACGAATTCCCAAAATATGACAAGTACAATGGTAAAACTCATCCAATTGATCATGTGAGGGAATTTAGAACCATGAGTTTAGAATTTGCACAAGAGGAAACTTATCTAATGAGGTTATTTCTAAGAAGCTTAGGAGGTCAATGTATGGAATGGTTCTCTAAACTACAACCAGGAATTTGATATTTTGAGGAACTTGTCAACAGGTTTATCTCACAATTCTCCTATAATATTCAACATGAGATAACAATAAAGGGCCTTTACAATACGAAACAAAAGAAAGGTGAAACATTCCTCTCATTTCTACAATGATGGCAAAGTTTTTTTGCTAGGTATCCTCATTCCATACCTGAAGAGGAAAAGATGGAACTATTCATTAACAACCTAACTGATGAGATGAGTTACATCTTTTAACTACAATGCCCACCTACATTTGATAAAGTGATAGAAAATGGGCTCAAGATCAAAGAAGCTTTAGTCAAGAGATGGGTTATAGAATAGTACAATGAAGGATCAAATAATACAAACTCCTTGAATCACTACAATAGCAATGATAAACCAAAGTTTTGGAAAAAGAATATAAATACTAGTAATAATGATGCTGCAAATGAGACACAAAATGTGAAACCGGTATTTAATTTGACAATGACTACTACAAAGACCGATCAAAACAATGCTCAAAACATCAATCAAAATTTCAATCAAAACAACAATTCGAACAATGGATAATCTAAACCACAATCATATCAAAAACCATCAAATCGAAGAAGATTCACACCGTTGGGACAAACAATTGAATCAACAATGAGAGAAATTCTTACACATGGACTTATCACATTACCTAAAGCAAGAAATTGGGAACCAAAAGTAAATCCATCTTGGTGGAATGACATGGATTATTGTGACTTTCATAAAAACAAAGCACATAAAAAGAATGATTGTATGTAGTTGAAACATCTAGTAAAAGATTTGATTGACAATAAGAAAGTATTCATAGAAGGACATCAAACAGACAATGATCAGAGTGCATTTAAAAATCCTTTATCAAATTATGAAAAGGTAGAATCTTCCTCTGCAAACAGTAAAGGTAAAAATGTAAACTACATTTATGACAACACTATTCATTGTATTTCTTTGGTTGAGAAGAATGATGCAGCTGATAATTGAATTGATAACACTGGAATCAATGACATCATACCACTAAATTTGATCCCGAACATGGTCACATCCAACCATTAGATTAATGTCATAAAAATTAGGGAGAAGCAAGATTACCTGTCAACATGACAATAAGGGGGCAATCCAAGGTAATATTGAAAGGATTTGGATCTAAAACCACTACTGCCCTTTCAAATTAGTACAACATAGTTGATCAACTACAAATAATATCAGCCCAAATATCAATATTATAACTCCTTAAAATCTCACTACCTCATAAGGAGGTTTTGGAACAAGCTCTTGTGGTGACAACAGTACCCAATAATCTGGGAGTTTTCCAAGTCTAGGCTATGGTGGGACATTTAACCATGCCTCGCTGCTTATCATTTTTTGAACAAGATGACTTATCACTTAATCATCCACACAATGCTTCCCTTCATATTGAAGTCTTCATCCATAAACATTGTGTTAAACGTGTCCTGATAGATGGTGGAGCTGGTTTAAACATTTCCACTTTAAAACTAATCCATGCAGTAGGATATTATGATAATGCTATTGATGCCAGAAGGAAAATAACAATAAAAGCCTATGATGAAGAAGAGAGATCCTCCAAAGGATTTATCATGTTGCATATTCAAGTAGGACCAATTGTGAAGAATATAGTTTGTCAAGTGCTAGACAAAGACATGACTTATAATATACTCTTGGGATGCCCTTGGATTCACAAAATGCAAGCAATACCCTCAACTTATCATTAGTGCTTAAATTTTCCTGTTAATGGACAAGAATTTACTATTTTAGTTGATTAAAACAATCCCCAATATTGTAACATGATTAAACTAGCTCAAGGCACTTTTGTGCCCCATAATAGGGAAGCAAACACTTCTAGTTCATCCAATAGTGAGAGACAACCAAATGTGGTATCTAAATGGGTTGAGAAAAAGGACCAATCAAAAGATACTAGTGTCACTGACTCCACTCTATCAAACAATGAAGGTCAATTGAATTCTCTATTACAACAATTCAAAGAAAAGATCTAGTTAATAGACAAAGGCATGGGAGAGTATTACATTGGGCAATCTTTATGTCTTTCACAGCTGCTACCATTTCCAAGATCATATGGGAAACCGTCAACATTAACACAAAAATCATCACAACCTACCATGGTTTTGGATGATGGATTTGTAAATGAAGGCACTTTAGAGGATGAATCTAAAGATAAGGCCATCCTCAATTGGCTCTACAATGATGAGGAAGCATCTACATCAACAACTATCAGCATAAAGACAAATCAATATGGAAAGGGAAAAACAATATTAGAGAAAATGGGGTATGAAGGACAAGGACCTATTGGAGAAAGAAAAGTGGGCATTATAGAAACCATTCAACCTCTCACACTTCAGTCAAAAGATAAAAAGAGAGTGGGTTATAAAGGGGAAAAAAAAGAAGAAAACACTCATAGAGTTGTTGAAAGAATCATTTAAATGCGAGATAGCTCTAAAACCGATTCTAATGAGTATGAGTGGGATTCTTTATCAAAAGTATCATACAAGGACATACAAGTTGATGTTATAAAAGAGTATGCACCCACACGTGAGGAGGGACAAAGCTCAGGGACTAGACCTCTTGTATTAGGATCACAAAATATCAATGACTCAAGTGAGGATGGGCATACATCAAGTGAAATAGATGACTTGGAGGAGAGTAATATCATAGACCTTGAAAACATGGCTATCGAAACCCTCACTGTCATTGACCTTAACCAATCTAATGACCTTTTACCGTTAATACATCATGAACTTATCAACTGGGTACCAACTGAACCTATTGATGTACCTATCGTTGCGAATGATGATGCTATCGTTAATTTCCTTTGTTGTGACACACTTGACACAAGTTCTACCATGAATCTCATAAGGATGCTTTGAATCAGGAGGGTGTCAAATCTTTCAATTGCAAAATTGAAAACAAGAATAATGGATCTAATGGTGAAAACCATTCAATGGTAGCATTAGATCTCAAAAAATTAAGAATAAAGAACACATCTGACGGTGAAAACCTCTCTGAGGCACCAAAAGATGGGAGATTTGACACCCTTCTAGAACACTATCATGAAAGATCATCAGTATTGGTGGAACCTGCACAGTCTATCAATCTTGGAATGACAAAGAAAGAAAAAAATTTACATCTGGCAACATCTATGATTGAATAAGAAAAGACTAAATTCATCAAGTTCTTTGAAGATAGACACATTGAATTTGCTTGGTCTTACTCTGATATGCTAGGGTTAGATCCAAATCTTCTAATGCATCATTTATCTCTACCATCTGGGATAAAACCTGTGAAGCAAAAACTAAGGAAAATGCATCTACATATCGCCTTATTGGTAAAGGCAGAGCTAAAAAAGTTGTTAGATGCAAGATTCATCAGACCTATTGATTATGTTGAGTGATTTTAAATATTGTACCTATTTATAAACTAGACAATAGTATCAAAATATGTATTGACTTCAGAGATCTCAACAAGGCATGCCCAAATGATGATTTTCCATTACCAAACATTGACATTATTGTAGACTTAACAATAGGACATGCCATGTTATCACTAATGGATGGCTTCTCAGGTTACATCCAAATCAAAATAGCACTAGAATATCAAGAGAAAACAACATTCACATGTCGATGGGGCACATTCTGCTGGAACGTCATGCCCTTTGGGTTGAAAAATGTAGGAGCTACATATCAGCGAGCAATGACCACCATTTTCCATGACATGATGCATACATTTTTGGAAGATTACGTGGATGATATATTAGCAAAGTCATATACCAGAAAAGGACATCTAGAGATCCTGGACAAAATATTTACTAGATTAGAGAAGTTCAATGTCGGATTAAATCCTAAGAAATGTGTGTTTGGTGTTACATTAGCAAAGCTTTTAGGATACATAGTTTCATAAAAGGGTATCGAAGTGGATCCCGCCAAGGCCAAGGCTATAATGGAAATTCCACCACCAAAGAATATCAATCAACTATGGTCTCTACAAGGTAGGCTACAATCAATCAGGAGGTTTATCTCCCAATTAGTAGTCAAAAGTCATCCATTCAATCATTTGCTACATAGGAATATCTCTTTCAAATGGGTTCAAGGATGTGAAAAAAATTTCAATCAAATAAATAAATACCTGATGTCACCACCCATACTAATGCCACCTATAGAAGATATACCATTATTACTATACATTGCAACAACTGAGATTTCTTTGGGTGCTTTATTAGCACAAGAAGATCCCGCGGGAAAGGAACAAGCTATCTATTATATCAACAAGACTCTTAATGGTTATGAGATAAATTACTTCTTCATTGATAAAGCTTGTTTGGCAGTGGTATTTTCTACCCAACAATTGTGGCATTACATGTTAGCCCACACAGTCAAGCTCATTGCAAAGATTGATCCACTAAAGTATTTACTCAACAAGGCTGCCCTAAAAGGAAGACTAGCCAAGTGGGTCATGATCTTAAGTGAATTTGACATCCAGTATGCAGATCGAAGAGCCATCAAGGGTTAGGTGATAACTAATCAGTTAGCCGAAGCTCCACTACCAAATAATCATCCAATGGGCATTGAGTTTCCTAATGCAAACATTCTTACTATGAAAACACAACAATGGTTGTATTTTGATGGGTCCTACACACAACGTGGGTTAGTTGCAGGAATTATGTTTGTTACACCTCAAGGATATACCATCCCAAAGTCCTATAGACTCATGTTTCCATGTAAAAATAATGTAGCTGAATATGAGGCATTAATCATTGGCATAAAAGTGGCAGTTGAATGAAAGATCACAAAGCTACAAGTATATGGAGATTCACAATTAGTCATTTATTAGGTAAATGATGAATATCAAACCAAAGATGAGAAGTTGATGCCATATAGGAAAATGGTGGATGATTTCAAAAAGTACTTTGTAGATATCAAATTTGAACAGATTCTAAGGGCATAAAATGTAAAGTTATTGATGCTATAGCAACAATTGCTTCTCTTGCAGATTCTAGAAAACTGAGGTCATTATGAATTTATTGTGGAAGAAGTGTCTAATCTTTCTTATGATAATTTCGAATCTCAAACCATATTCCATATAGTTGACATTGAACCCTCAATCTATGGAAATAACTATGCTTACCTAAAGGACAATATCCTTTCTCCCGATCTTTCCAAAAACTAGAAATGCAACTTCATCTGCCAAACCACATGACATACCTTAATTGCCGACATACTTTACCATTGAGGTCTAGATGGTACTCTTCTCTGGTTTCTAGAACATAATGAATCGATGACAACCTTACATGAGGTTCACGAAGGTATTTGTGGAAATCATTCAAGTGGACTAACCCTAGCAAAGAAACTCCTCTGTTTGGGGTATTACTGGTTGAACATGGAGAAGGAGTCTTTTCAGTTTGTTAGAAAGTGCCAGAAATGTCAAATCCGTGGAAATCTAATCCACGCGCTAGCATAAGAATTACAACCGTTTACTTCAACATGGCCCTTTTGTCAGTGGGGACTAGACCTGGTAGGAAATATTAATCCATCTTCATCCAATGGAAAAAAATTCATAATCACAACCACAAAGTACTTTACAAAGTGGATAGAAGCTATTCCCTTAACAACAATCATTGGAAAACATATTTCTTCGTTCATACTGAATTACCTCATTTGTTGGTATGGTATTCCATAGTTTATTGTAACCAACAATGGTAGACCTTTTAAGAATCAAGATGTTCAGGAACTGTGTGAGAGGTTTCATATCCAACATCATTTTTCAACACTGTACTATCCTCAAGGGAATGGCCAAGCAGAGGCCTCAAATAAAACTATTCTAATTTTTTTGAAGAAGACTATCAATGATGTTGGACGTGATTGGCATGCACAATTAAACCCTGCTCTATGGGCATACAAAACCAACATTAGAACACCTACAAGAGATACACCTTATTGCTTGCTATATGGATCAGAGGGCATACTACCTATTGAGGTTGAGATACCATCACTCCATGTGTCACTAAAGGGAATAATTTGAGATGAGGATTATAGAGTGTCTAGACTTCAAGAATTGAAACTATTGGATGAACATCATCAACAAGTTGTGAATCATTTGAAGGCATATCAATAGAGGATGTCCAAAAGCTACAATCACATGGTAAAACCTAGATTATTTCAGGTTGGTGATTTGGTCCTAAAGGAAAACCCTCAAATTCAATAGGACAACTTGCAAGAAAGGGAAATTTAAACCTAATTGGCTAGGTCTCTTTGTTGTCATATTAGTCTATGGATCTGGAGCCTATCAACTATCTACACCTGAAGGGGATTTTTTGATGAACCTATCAGCAATATCCATCTTAGGAAATTCTATACCTGAATCATCTAGTGCATGGAAAAATGGTCACCTTGATGAAAACTTGGCAAACATGGGTCTTGGTGATAGAAAAAAATAAAAAAAAATAATCAGAAAAGAGAAAAATACAAAAAAATCATAAATATGAAAAAGTGCAATAAAAACACGTAGTGAAAACCTGGAAACATGCACTACTTGTGATTTGAACTAGCTTTTCCATCTATTAGATGCATGTCTTGATTGTTCACTTTCACCATCATTTATGCTTATCATTGAAGGGAAATCTCATGAACATATCCTGGAAAAGTGGTTATGTCTCACACTAGCTTGGGGGAAAAATCTTGAACTTACTGGGGGCAATAAACTTTGAGTTTAAACAAATAGACAACAATGGTATGACAACAAAAAAAACACAATGATCATAGGGAAACTCAACATTGGACATACATCAAACTCAAAACATTTTAGAAAATCAACCATCCACATCAAAATGGTTGAAATCAAATCAATCAAAACAACTCCAGATGGATGATATTCTTTTGAATCATGATTTTATCACTTTAGCTTGAATGTTCAAATGTTGTGCTTTTATTTTTGTTATCATTTATTTGGAGCAACTCGATGATGTATTGAACTAGAGAAGCTAGGAAGGAGAATAGTATTCTCTTTATCTGAAGTTTGTGAGTTAATTATTATTATTGTGGGAATTTTCATGAGATGTGCTCTACAAAGTATCACTGACGAGTTTTTGAATTCACATAGGAAAATGATTGATTCTTGTTTGTTTACACAAGAAATGCTTAGGTCATTTTGGTTTAATTATACCTAGATGCTTGTGTCCATTTGCAATATCAAAAATCATGAAAGTAGTACTCAGGTCATCATGGTCTAACCCATACCATCAATGCTTGTACTCACTTTCAACATTTTAAAGGCTCAATGATGATAAAAGGACAATAAATGGACTTTTAAGGTGACAACTTTGGCATATGTATATTTTCATGGTAAAATTAGGTTGCATTTATGTTAGTTTTTCATTTGTAGAGTATTTTGTTCCAAAGGCTGGTGAAGAATTCAAAAACGATGTTATCTTTTATCATTGATAGATTGAGTATACTTGACATTAACAAAAACATCATCATTATCATATAGTTGCATAATAATTTTCATTGCATACATTGGAAAGCATTATTATATCATTTAATCATTCATACCTTTGATCATATATTTACATTTATCATACCATATTTTTCATTTGTGCATCACATCATCTAATTGCATAAGAAAAATATCAAAAAGAAAATCATCTACATAGTCGCATTTTCATTTACATTATCATATCATACATCACACATTGGAAGTATCATCACATTGATCATTCATTCATCCATTCATTACATCATATATTTTCATTTGAAATATCAAAAGTGTAGTGCATTATATTCCATTTACATCATTATGTCATATATCATAGAAACAACATATCCAAAATCATACATATAGTTGTATTATCATATCATTTGGGTATATAAATTATCATCCAAATATCAATCCATGTAAATACTATGGGCACCATGCATTCGTACATCATCATTATAAGCATAATCACATTTAACATCATAAATAAAACATCATAAAATCATAGCATGCCATCATGATAAAAAAATTGCATCCATAACATCATATAAATCACACATGGCATATAGAACAAGAAAGTAAATGCATCCATCATAAAATCATATAGAACACATATAGATCGATTGGTGTTGCCACAATAGTGGTTTACACTTTCTGGGTGATCCTGATTTTTGCTGAAATCACATATTTTTTAAAAATATAATGATTTAAGCCTTGAAAATTTCAATTTAAAGGATTCCAATTAAAGAGGGTTTTATCAAACCACCTTAGACCAATCCCCCTTGCATATAACCCCACTAGTTTTAAACCATACCTATAATAGAGTCTCCTTTACACCTATCAAAATGCTGATAAAAAACCACCTTTAATTTACCTTTTGGGGGATCAAATGAATTCATTTAATTTTTTTTTTTGTAAGTATGTAGTCCTTATTATAAGCTTCCAAAAAGTATAATTTTAATTAAATTTAATTTTATTATTATATTTATTTTTTATTTCTTGTGAATGTAGGGTTTCTAACAAAAATCAAGTTCTCTGTTCTACACGTGGAAAAATAGAATATTATCAAAAAAAATTTGAAAAATATGAGTGGACTAGATATTTAAGTCCTTGATCCAACGAAAAAAATGATATTGAATTTTGATACATACAAAAAAAGTTACGCATTATACGGTCGCGCTATGTCTGAATTGTAATTGGTTTGACTTTGAAACTTGATTAGAGAAAAAATATTCAATAAAAAACTATCTAACCAAGTGTAAGCACTAGATATTTGAGTTATAAATCTAAATTTGAAATAATTGTAATTTTATCCTTCATGGAAAAAATTTTATGTGTTATACGGTGAGCATCACTTTTTTAAAATGTTGTTTTCTGAAAAAAAACTAGTTTATGAGAGAGATGGAAACAAAAGTGCAATCTGAATCCAAAATTTTTGAAAAAAATATATATTTAGAATCTGCAGACAAAATGTCACAAAACTCTAGTTTGCATCATCTTCAAATTCCTCACAGTTTAGCCGCTATAGGTGCTCGAAAGTGAATATTTAGTTAAAAATAATAATTTCAGTGTCCAGTTTGACCAAAAATTGTAAACCACTATTGTGGGATCACCCCAATAAATCTGCTGCATATCATATAAATCTCAAGAATCACAATGTCAAGTATACAAAGATGTCTGAAATGTCAAGAGATACAATGTCAAAAATGGCAATGAATAAAAAATCAGAGTATATATCATACATTAGGGAATCCAATCATAAGGCTATGCGTTGTTGGCCCTAGACGGTGTTGGCATCTCTGGACCAATGCCTCCTCTACCAGACATCTCAGGATCTGTCATATCTCTCAAAAGAGGCTATGTCACACCCCTACTCATAGTCTTGGACTAACTCTTACCTAATCAAGACTGAGCATAACTGACTCTCTGCTTTGAAGGAACAGCATCATGGTATCGACCTCTATAATACTCACCCTCTCTACCCACACGAAGAAAATCTCTCATATAATTAGCCATAGAGGTACCATTGGCTAATCTATGTGCCTACTTTGCAGCGCATCTAGCTGCATATCTCTCAGCTGTCAAGGAGGTTATTTGTGCCTGTGCAACTCCAACTATGCTTGTACTTGTGAGAGATCCTCTGCATGAGCCTACACCTATGACTGCATGTGTCTACATCTACACTAATAACCCTCGAGCCTGTATTAGCTAACCCTATAGTGTCTGCACCTGAACCTATAAGCTTGCAATCTAGGTCTACTATTGCTGGGAAGGTACTCCAATGTGCACATGCTGCTCTGCGGGAGCTACTAGTGATCACCTCTTATGAGGCACCATGAAGTCTCTAACATCAATAGCTCCACCACCTTCCTCCACCATCTCCACCACCTCCTCCATAATCTCCATCTCCCTCCTCATCACCACTACTTTCCTCATCATCACTGCTATCCAAATCCTCCTCCTCCTCACCTCCCACATCTCTCCTCTATCGGAGACCATGTGCAACTGCAATATCCTCCTCACTTGGTAGCAGCATTGGATCATATGGAATAGATATCCATGGAAAAGGATGTAAAGCAAGGTACTCTACATAATCTACTATGATAGGAGCCTCGATGATCTCAGGATGAATCTCCCAAACCAAAGGCTATAGACCCTAGTACTCTTGAATTACAGTATCATATGATAGGCCGGGTCCCTAATCTATGGAATCTACTTGACACTGGGCATAATGTGCAACACCATGGGGCATGCCCTATACAATGCCATACTATCTGAGCACCCTCAACAAAAATCTCTCAATAACAAAACAATTCCTACCAATCAGATACATGGAGTGGTAGAGGTATGGAATCTCTATATCATCATCATCCTAGTGCTCAAAATCAAGATAGGGCCACCATGTAACAACCTCTACACCATCAAGGACTCTTCTCCAATGCTCCAACTTTCCCAATCTAGGCTAAGCAAGTCGACCTACATATATATGAATGTACGACTTCATGGCGGGTCATTGTTTGACCATCACTAGACGCATAACAACTATATCCTCCCATAACCACACTTGAAGTAATGTAACCCCAGAAGACAAACTGGCACCTCAGAGGTAGACCACCTAATGCAAATCATTGTAAAGATGAGCAAGCATGCACATACCCTAGGAATATCTGGTACCATGGACAATCATGCTCTCCAAAATATAGCCACACCCAATAGAAAGTCCCTTTGACCTAATATCAGGAGAAAGGAACCCTCCAATGAAACCAACAAGAACCAATGGCAAGGTAGCATAAGCATCGAACATCTCTTGCCATGGAATCTCATATCAACTAATCGTATCATCTTGGAAAAATCAACATAGTGCATCGGTCCCACCCTACTTAGAAGAATTATATACTACCAGCCCCCCAACAACAAGAATCCTCAAAATTGACCATACATCATCGGGAGTCACTGCCATCTCACTGGTGGGAAGGTGGAAGGTATTGTGCTCACTATGCCATCTCTCTG
The DNA here is from genome assembly GCA_007258455.2 of Sequoia sempervirens. Taxonomy (NCBI): domain Eukaryota; kingdom Viridiplantae; phylum Streptophyta; class Pinopsida; order Cupressales; family Cupressaceae; genus Sequoia; species Sequoia sempervirens. The sequence goes on from VDFB02366449.1 coordinate 53,906, forward strand.
CTAAGGCTGTCAATAGTCCCCGATTAATCCTAATCTAGGGCATATCTAGAAGAGAGGATAATCCACATCATGTGATAACTACGGTCTCAACCTGTACTAGTTGTGGTATCAAATCAAATGTCCAAGGAAATCACTCATGTATCTATAAGTTTGTCAAAGACTCCTATCATTATGAAATATCGAAAGTTAGTAATCTTTGTCAATTCATCAAACATCAATCAGCTTATCAAATCTAATCA
>VDFB02366450.1:0-44361 GCA_007258455.2 Sequoia sempervirens
CACAATAAGCTCAACAAATATTTAATGGACAACAAAAATGTGCTGGCATTAGAGAAATCAACAAATCAAATTCAACAAACAGTCTACAAAGCCAGTGACAATGTTTTGAAATCAAAAGGGATTACTAATCGGCTTGCTACATCAATGACGTCATCATTTGTTATTGAAAAGTGTTTGAGAATGCGTGAAACAAAAGAATATTTGCATTTGGTTGCAGACAAGATGAAGAAGGTGGATGAAAAGGTAAGGAACTTCATAGAGCTTGGTTTGCCAGAGGCTTTTGACACAAATGAGCGATTCGTTGGAAAGAAGATTTCACAAAGAAGATGGAGGATGCAAGGAAGATTGATTTGGACCAGTTTACTCAGAACCCAAATGTGGTGAAGTATTTGGATTTCATCAAACCATTGCTAACCCTGAATGCAAAATTGACTGAAGAATCCAAGACAGGTTCCAATTTGAATCATGAATTGTTAACAAATCTTCAAGTCAAACAACATTAGTTAGAACAAATGACAATTCCACTACCTGAAGAGTGGAAGTTGCTAGAAAAGGTGATGCAGTGATTTGATTTTTGATAATATGAGTTTCAAGTTCCAACTCAGCTCTGTGTAGAGTTGTCTTTGAGCCAGATTTTGCATTGCCAATGCCTCTATGCATTCCTTCATGTGATAATCAATTTAAAAGCTCAAATTCAAACTTCAGTAATGTGTTGATGTTCAATTATCTGTATTATGGGTTTGGCTGATGCAGTTAGGATCTTTTGGGAAAAACTTTGATTTTCCTCATTAGAGCAAAAACTCCTTTATGCTTTCAAGTTTGTTTTATAGTTATTTTTCAATATAGAAACTCATATGGTGAAGTTCATGCAGACATAATCTTTGTGTTGTGGTGTATGCATTTATTTTGTTTATTCTAAATATCTTGCCAACGGTTATCTATGTTGGTGTTCTGGATGTTTAATAGATTGCATTGTTATTGGATGTTTATCTTTGAATGAATGCTTATGGCAATGGTTGAGTTCAGTTAAAGAAATTTATTAGTTCTAAAGTGATTCAAGTCTTTGTGCTTTAGTTTATAGTTTGATATTTCATATTGGCATGCCTTTCAAAGCTTTTTGGTTAAAAGCTACACCTTTCTTTGCTTTCTGGTTAAAAGCAGCCTAAATTTCTATTAATTGCATATCATAAAAGGTAGCTGCCACCTTGTAAAATAAGTAGAAAATCGGTATGAAATTTAGGTGATTTGGTAGTTTAAGCTTTTATAGTTTAAGTTGTGTGGATGCCTTTATAAGTTATTTATGTTGAACTATTAGTTTCTGTTAGCTTATAACTTATAAGTTATTGATGTTGAACTGTTAGCTTTTGTTCAAGGTATGGATTAATAATATTCCTTTCAGTTATTTATCAAAGATTGTGTGAATGGCAATGCAATAGGGATTTATAAGTAGTGTGATAAGTGTTGTTCTTTAAAACGATGCAAAATCACATATCAAATTCAATACCATGGAATACAATATAAAATATCACAATTTTATGGAATACAACATAAAATATTATCAATTATAGTTTGGGATATGATTCATGAAGTTCAATATAAAATAAAATGCAATTATAATATAATAAATGGAGTAGTTGAATGCCTTCTAATAATTGAAGTGAATGAGAGAAGTGTGGAGTTGGGTGGTGGCATTGATCGTATGCCTAGCATTTATGGCAAGGAATGTGAATTAAGTTATTAATCTTTGGAGGAAATACTTTCTCGATGCTTCTCTTATGTGGCGAATAATTGGTGTGAAAAAGGTGAACAGAAGGTGGTGGCTCTATAGCTGCAGCGGTGATGGAGGCCGGTTTCACACTTACAACGAGGAAACAACTCTCACCTTTTCATGGAGGAGCATCGGCGAAGAGACTGATGGGTTGTTTCCTGTACGGTGATGAGTGATTAGTGTAGGCAATGCAACTAATTCTGGGAAAAGGATTCGATGACCTCAAGCACAGATACATAATGAACATGGACATATATTCGCTGATTATGGCTTGGGGTTTAGATTTGGGAGAGCCGATTGAAGTTGTGAAAAAGGTGATGAAGACACTGGTGCATGAGGATTATCTTGAGGACATGGACTCATTGCTGGAATGGGTGACTCCGGGTGTAGGAGTGGATATTAGTGAGGGCATTGACAGTGACGAGGAAGAAGAAACAGAGAAATGCGTACCCTTTGTGAAATGGCCAGAAGGAAAACGTAAAGCCAAATGGAGAGAGGGAGCAACACGTGGGTGGGAAGCTCTTAAATTGATTGTGGAATTAATAAAGGTTGAGGCTGTAATCGTGAAGGCAAAGGCTCAAGCAGAGCGTTTGGAGAAGAATGAGTAGCGACCACAGAGGAAGAGGAAGATGAACGGGGCCACCATGAAATCTGTGGCGAGTAGCTCGTCTAGAGCTTTACAGTAATTTAATCCTCTATCAGGCATTGTGAGTTTTTGGCTGTTTGTAGTTAGTTTTTGGGGTTTTTTTGGGGTTTGCTAAAATTGTGGGTAATGAAGGGAAGATGTTTTTTGGTTTGTAGGGTAGTTAGTAGGTATTCAGAAAAGTCGATAAATGTAATTTTGAGTGAAATTTTGATTTTGATGTAGTTGTTAAGGGCTGATAGTGAAGTCACTGTAGATAAATTGTAATTTTTGAGAAATTGGGGTAAAGTAGTTGAATATCTGGAGGATAGATGGTTTTTCAAAAAAGTTTAGAAAACGATGTAATATGACTTTATCAATAAAGCAAAAAATATTATTACTGATAAAAAAAATAAAAATCATTAAGTGCAATGATTCACAATTTCATTGAATACAATATAAAATATCATCAACTGTAGTATAGAACAATGGAAACTGATCCATGAAGTGCAGTATAAATACCTAAAAGTTGCTAATTGTCATCCATTTCCCAATCAGAGTCAGGGTCCTCAAACTGACGTTCATCATCAGATAAAGTAAAAAGAGTCGTCTTGAATTTGATTCCGAGTTTGCTCTTCATTTTCTTCGGCTTGTGTCTCCAATTCAACATTCATTGTGTGATTTGTGTCAATGTCATCTGTCCCAGTCCCACTGCCACCGGTACCAGTGTTTGGAATTGGAGTGTTGCACAACCCGGTCCTTCTTTCACATGTGGACCTCCAGATTGCGAGTGCCCTTTCAAAAGGAAAATTAAAGACATTATACGTAGTTCCTTTCAACTTCAAGCAATTTTCCAAATTCTTGTCTAGTTTGTTTCTTAACTTTGATTTAAAAAACCCCAATGTACTGAAAACTCTCTCATCCTCCACCGACCCCAATATCATTGTTTGACATAAATCAACAAGTTTGAAATATTCTGATATCAAACCACGCAATATTTCACTTTGACCTAAGTTTGTCCAAACCTTTTTTATTGATCCCTGTTCAAAGGCCTTCTCCATGCCCATGGATTTATACTGGTACCTCATAGCTATTGCAAAACTCCTAGATTGTTTACTAAGATTAGCTTCATTTAAAATTCCTTCTATTTTCTGCTCATCGTATGTTACACTTTTCGAAAATTGTTCGATCAAGATTTTTACTTGATCATGAAAATATTTTGGGTTCTTTCGGTTTGCCCAAAATTGAGGATACACAATACCCATGGCTTCAAGTATTTCATGTTGAGGGAATCTTTCATGAGTCTTTGAAGAAAGAGATTTTGCAATTTCCTTTAAATTATCACTAACAGATTTAACAATGCCGTTAAAATCTTCCTCCTTAACAACTACTTCTCTGCTAGAGCGCCTGGCTGTCTTACAATGGTACATTGGTATCTCATATCCACGTTCACAGATACATAAGTGTCCGCTTGCATTAAACTATAAATAATTATTAGGATTATTCAAATCAGTAATTTTCCGCCACATGAAATAATTTGGGCCATCTTGTGTTAGATCTAGATATAGATGATTGAGGGCCAAGCATGTATGTTTACGTAGATTGGCATATCCATTAATATACATAGTTCTGTCTTGGGATTTCTTCACAAGATTGTTCATCACATCCAGCATGGGGAGAAGACTAGTTAAAGTCAAGAGTGTCTCTATATTGCTTAACCTATGTAAGAGGTCAGGAGCTTTGACTACTGTGTTGTGATGCTCGTACATCACTCCAATCAAGGATTGATATTCTGAAAGAACTCGTTGCGTTGGTCCATGCAGGGAGATCCATCTGGTATTGACATCCTTGAGAAGCTTGTTTCCTGGTGTTATTCCCTCAACAAAAATTTGAAATTCTGTGAAACGTTTGGGACTTCGGCAGAAGTATGTGTGGATCTTGCAGACTAGATTTTTCAACTTTTTATACTCTAGGAAACTTGCTTACAATTTTGAATGCTAAATTCATTTTGTGGGCCATGCAGTGAATGCCAAGCATGTATGGTGCATAAGTAGTTTGTAACTTTGTGCAAACATTAGTCCTTTTACCTTGCATCACTACAACTCCATCAACTCCTACACACACCAACTTTTTGGCAATTGTCAACTCATCCATTTATGCAATTTCATTCAAAGATTTCTTGACTAGTTCAAATATATTTTGCGATGTTGAATTTTCCTTCATTTTATGAACACAGAGAAGATGAGCCTAGCGAACATGTCGTTCTACAGTATACAAATGCATACAGACCCAAGAAGTATTGTCTACTGCAGTAACTTCATTTAAAGATAATGCAATGAAATTTGAATCTTTTACTTTCTCCTTTAAATCTTCCTTTTCAATTGTAGCAAGATAGTTTGCCCATTCCCATCTAGCGTTTACTAACCAATGTGATAAGGGATAGTGAGGAACATTCAAAAAAGATAATAAACCAGAATATTCTGGGTAGTCTGTCATAGGACGCCCTCTGGACAAACTATGGAAAACAACACTCATCTGAATAGTTTTTGACATATTTGCTGCTTCCATTGCTTTTCCAAATTGATCCTCAAGTGTACCTTTACATGCAACAATGTTCGACATTCTTTTTTCACGCTCTTCATAATCTGTGGCATACCTAACATGAAGACATTCTTCCTTTGATTTCCATCATACGATTGATTGTTCCTTTCCATCTATGATTTGTTTTTCATAAACTTTACCGATATGCTTTTCTATAGTGTCAATCTTTAGTTGCAACATCTTGGCTCTTCCACATTTCCAACTACAAATCTTACATTTGGCCAATGTTGCCTTTTCAATATTGTTTACATTGTCAATCCCCATTGGTACAATGAATGGGTACTTTGACAACCAACCAAGTTGAAAATTCCTTGTCATTTCCCACTCGTGTCCCATTTTTGATTTGCTTCTTCTCTTCTTACTACCAACATCATCATCCTCATCCAAGTCAATTATCTCATTCTGGCTAACGAGGCCCAGGGTATCCCTTGGAACATTTTCTGCGGTATTGCCATCCTCATTTGATACATTTTGATTTAACTCAATGACAATCTCAACTTGACCTTCTAGTGGCGGTGAGGTATTGTGAATGCTACCAATATTTGGTGGAAGAGTTGATGATGTAGCTCCATCTTGACCTGATGGATCAAAAGCTTTGGAAATTCCAAAGTAAGACTGTATGGTACATCTAAGTTTTTGGCATTTTGATGCCTCCCAGTCTCTTCACCACCCTGAGGAGCGGCAGGAGCCTTACCCTTGCTGCTCGAGTCGCTCGACATATTGATCTCTCACTTCGAATAAAAATTGCCAATTGGAAAAAAATGTCTTCTTGTTTAAGAAGGACAAATAATATAGATCCCATTCCCTAATCGATATCATCTTTAAGACTGAAGCAAGAATGGAAAAGAGATAAAGAAAACTTATTATTATAACTAATAACACTATGAAGAAATGATCACTCACCTTTAAGTCTACGTTTTTGGCTTTTACTGACTTTTGAATCGAGAAGTAGAACCTTAGAACTGAACAAAATGTGTAAGAATAAAATTATAAATGGCACTTTCGATTGTGTTTATATCAATCCATATTTGGCGAATTGCGCGGGATTTTTAAATGGTATATTAAAAATTTGGCAAATTTCTGCATGCTTATAAAATGATACGTTGTATTTCAAGGCGAAATGTGTCCTCAAATGTAATTATTTTTTAATGTTATTGGCAAAATAGGTCCTCATAAGCAGCTATTTATAAATTTTAATTGGCGAAATGGGTCTTCACAAGCAACTTTTTGTAAATTTTAATTGGCAAAATGGGTCCTGATACAATGTTGTTTTAATAGTATTGGCAAATATGTAGGTGTTTTATTACATGCTTCCAGGATTCCAGGCGAAAATATTAGACGGTCCATTTGAAACGCGTAGTTTGTTATGGCGAATTTGTTGCTTAAATATGGCTCATAAAATAAATCGTTGGTGAATGGATATGCATTGTACCGTTAGTTCGTAAAATTTAGGGAATTTGGACACCCTTTTGGGTGCGAATAATTCGCCAATTTCGACTTGGCCGATTTCTAGAATTCGCCAATTGGCGAAGATTCGCCAGTAAAGTTTTCCTTGTTGATCAACCTACCTACCAAAAAAGCCCAAAATTCATTTGTTTGGATCCTCCAAAGCTAAAAAGACAGACAAACCTTGAGATGCAAATGCCTATGAAAGATTTTAATACTTAACGGGATTATATGATTGAGTTATACTTGAATTAATCTCACATTGTTGAGAATTGTGAGACAAGGTGATTTATAAGGCATTACATGCTACAAAAACTTCACCAATGGGGAAGGCGGCTTGAGGGTCAAAAACCCAAAGAGATGGATTTCATTCACTATTCCTCCTCCAATTAACAAATGCTTAGAAGTGCTTGTGTGCTAAGTGTGAACCCTTGCCTTGTAATTTTTATCAAGTTACACAAAGAAAAATTTCACTTCTGTAATGACAAGTACTATTCATGGAGGTCATTTTGAGATGACTTAAAACGTGGATAGGGCAAATCCCTTAAAATTTTAATTAAAAGTGCTTGTGAAAGCTTTCAATACTAATTACAAATAAATGATTGAGTTGTACTTGGTTTAATCTTACATTGGCAAGAATTGTGAGACAAGATAGACTTACAAGGAATTACATGATTCAAAAGCTTTGCCAGTGGGGAAAGGATTAGAGGATGAAAATACCAAAACAGTGGATCACATCACCCTTATTTCCCATTTCTAACAATTCTTAAAGGTGTTTGTTAGGCAATCAGCTACTTTATTTCTCCTGAAACTTGTTACTGAGTGAATATTCATTTTGCTTGATGATTCTTAAATTGTTGTCATAGCCTATTAGGTCAAGGTCCCATATGGCACAAAGTTTATACTTGTGTATGCAATGATTTTCTAATCTTGTTATAGATAGGTCAAATCTTTGAAGTTTAAACATTGCACTATATCATTTCTGAATATTGGTAGTGATATCGGACTGAATCTCTGCAAGGATGTCTATGATTATTCCTCCAAAGTCTTGGTAAGGAGCACACTAAATATTTCTAACATCAGAATGCTTTCTCCCCATTGTTTTTAGGAAGGTTCTATTCAATCTCTATACCAGTGTACGTGATAAATGTCTGGTGAATTGTCCTTTGTCAATTTCTCTATAATTGTTGACCAAATTATACCTCTGCAATGTCGGGTGTCAATTGACCATAAGCCCAGGCATTGCATGCTAAGTGATTTCCCTCCTAATATGCAATCAATTTGTCAAATCTCAGTAATAACATGCCAAATGGTTTCTCAAGATCATTTATAGGTAAATTGTAAGACACTAGAACCAAGAAGTAAAAACAGCCACTGCAACCAATTGTAGCACTCTTTCCTATCAAAAAGCTGTTGCACTTACTATGTCTGTTTTACAGAATATAGTTGGTTTGCATTTTTTTTCTAACATCTAAGTCCTAATTTGGAATTTTCTTTGTCAGGTAAAATTCTGTGCTAAGAATGATCATTTCAGCTTTGCCATCTTTGATTTTCTGTAATATGTTTTGACATGTAACACAATGCATGAAAGCTGCCTTTCTCATCTTTTTGAATGGCATTAACTAATCTTTTCCTTCTATTCTTTTTGGATTCAGAGATATCAGACCTAAAGGACATTGATGATAAAGATTATTTAGCTGTATTATCAAAGCAACCAATGCAAGGGGCTCCTGCCAATGTGTTTCCTCAGCAAAATCTTGTTCATTCTACGGCAATTGTGCATTCTGATGCTGTTATAGGAGAGGTGCTTCAAATGTCCCTTTTCTTTGTGTGTTAGTCAAGGTTTTGATATCTTTGGGATGCCTTCATCTCTTGTTTGCCCTTAGAATTATGTCAATTTGAATATGATAATATATCAAAGCAAGCTAGTTGATTATTGGTACCAGTCATGGCTGTATGTTTGATATATTAAACAAAACTTATCTTTGGGTAATTGAACATGCTGTCATTTTTTATTTGCTAAAATAAAAATACCATTAGATTTATTTTTTGATAAAACATAATACAACAATTAGGTTCATGGAGTTCCAGGGTTCAAGTCATTGCCCTGATATGAGTAAAACTACAAAATTGACAACACTACCATTCCAGCAAATACTGATATTGCTAGATATCATGAAAATCCTAAAATGGCCATTAATAGGCCTCCAAAGATTAGACACAATATTCAGATTACTATTTCCCTATTGCACATTGGTTGAAGATGTTGTGAGACTACCAGGGATGACTGTAACATGCTTAACAAAAGTTCTATGCATTATAGCATTCACAAATATAACTGAATTGAAATCCACACATGAATATTACAGAAAGTGATAATGAGAGAAGCCAGCAAGGAGACTAAAGATAGGAGCTCCCAAGCAGCATTATTCATTTGCTCTGCCTATGTCACCAGGTATGTCCTGTGACTCAAGATATAAATGATTACTTGAGCATGTCCTTTTATCCTGCTGCATCCATTTTACCACAAATACAACCCAGCTTTATAATAAACTTTTGCATGTTTGGGAGGGCCTAGAAAATCTAAATATACAAAGACTGAAAATTTGATTTTAAGGTTTGGAATGGGCATGTGGTTTCATCTCAATCAAACTGAGGCTTTGTACAAAGGCCTCCATAGATCTTAATGAAAGCTGTATAATTGAAAGGTCTATCACTGATGGCTTGACCCACTCACTCGCCCAGTGAAGACAAATTTTCATATATGTTATTGCATATCATTCTTCTCCTGCATAAGCTGTGCCAAAGTAGATTGGTTTTCCCAGTGTTTAGGATTGCCAAACTTACCAAATTTGGATATTTTGAACAAAATCTGGCTGGATCTTGATTGTTTGGGCCTGTTGGATTTGTCTGATTCAGTTCAAGGTTTTCAATTCCTACAGAAATTTTACAGGTTTTTTTTGGAAAATTCTAGATATTTATTCGACCTCCTGAATGAATTGAATTTTTCAAACCTGGTAACTATTTTCAAATATAACACTTCCCTATCGTTTCCTAAGAATATCTAATAGGTGGAAAGATTTTGTTTCAGGCAATTACAGTGAATATTATTCCTCTTGTATAGTGCAGGTCCTCAAGGTCCAATTTTGTGTCTTCCTTCTGTAATCTTGAAACCAACATAATTTTTCCTTATATTTTTCCAATCTTCCGGTATGGCGTGCTAAGCACTAGTGGAACAAGTTTGGTACTCTTTCTACCAAATATCTTTAGCCCATTGGTTAGACATAGCTTGTTTCTTTGGCCTAGAATTGGAGACTTTACTGCACTCCGTTATGCTTGCCTTCATCAGAGAAACAATAAACCAAAGTAATAGGGAAAGCATTTGAAAAAATTGACTACAAGAAGAAAAAAATGAATTAAACCTACCCAATCAAAGGCAGGCATATATATACATTGAAGTCCATGTCATATCAGAATGAGGCAATTTAAGGTATATCATGATGAGGCAATTTGTGTATGGGATATCTAGTACTTCTTACCTTGCTACTAAATAGCAAATTTCTTTTTTACAAAATGAGGCTTCACAATACTCCAATTTCTTTCAATGGCACAAACAATCTAGGGAATGATACATCATTGTTATCCACAGATTCCATACACATTATTGAGGAAGGAGGAGATATGAATACTTTAGAATCAAGGAGATAAATTTCAATAGTGAAACATATATTGACAAGTGTGAGCAAAGTCAGATGCCTTAAACTAATAATTAATCTATGTTCCACGGCCTGTCGGGGACGGGGACAGGGGGACGGCAGGGGACGCGTTTTCCGGGACGTTTCCTAAGGGGCAATTTTTAGGGGACGGCAGGGGACGGCGACATACAAAATACATATATATATATATGATTTTTTCAAAATTTATTAATATATTAGAGAGAGAGAGGGAAAGAGAGATAGATATGTCAATAAATTAATAATTGATAACAACAATATCAATATGTAAGTAAATCGTGTGAGTAGTACTATAACAGCATAAGAAATGTCATTAAAGCATTATAAAATTTATCACAGCAGTATCAAACATCATAAAACCAAGGTCTATCAATATGAAATATCCAAATGTCTCAAACATGTATCCAAAAGTCTCAAAGTTCAAACATGAAAATCAAAATATTAAATACAACAGTCTATGAAATTAAGCCTCATTCAGGCTATGAATATCCAAAGACTCAGAACTATCTGAGTCACTATCATCCTCTGGCAAGAGTGGAACTAAAAGATTTAATATTTAGTCTTTTTCAGACTTTAGCCCAAACAATTAAAACATTAAACAGTTGGTGGGCCCCACGCGAAGGAACTAAGCCTTTAAAAAATCATTTTTTAATTGTTTTTTAATATATTTTGACTTGCAGCCTGTAGGGGACGGCTAGCCATCCCCTATCCGTCCCCAATTTGTCCCCAATCCGTATTGCGGACGGGGAAATGTCTCCAAAGTGAAGGAAACGTTTCCTGGCATTTCCGATGGATTTTGCATTTTTGGGGACGGCAGGGGGACTCCCCTTTGCGTCCCCCCGTCCCCGGGACGTCAGGGGACAGGGATGAGGGGTTTTGGGGCAGGGGACGCGTCCCTGTGTAACATAGTAATTAATTGATAGGACTTATCACAAATATCTGTGACAAAATAGCCTTTTCAATTTTCTTTTTCAGAAAGAAAAAAAAGGAAAGAAATTACATTAATGCCCCCAGATGGCCAAATCAGGTCAACAAGACTTGAAAGTACAAGTTGTAGAAAAAAACTATAAATAGACATGATAAATAGCTTGGAGAGTGAAAAGAGGCTCCAAAGAGAGTCTATAAACTAATACCAAAACCAAAAGCTTAAAAATAGTCTAGTTATTAAAGGGATGAACACAAAGTAGGTAAACCATAAACATGTAAAAATTATAATGTCATGGATGGCAAAATTATAGACAGCCATGAGAATGGATACCTTATTGCCAAATAAGTTAGGGCTAATGAGGGCGATAGCTAGAGGCAAATACTTCATCTAATTTGGATCTCACAAGGAAGGGCCAACCCCTCATCATCAAACTCGTGTGAAATAATCTACACAATATTTGACGATATCCATGTGAGAATGGGTAGGATGAAGTAGACCTATACGGTGATCCTAGGGGAATGCAAAAAATATCTCCAACAAACTCTTGTGATATTTGATGGGACCATCGATACATTGATGACCTTGATTGTGAGATCCTTAAAATAAATGTCAACCAAGGGAGCATTCAGACTTTTTTCAAGGTGTGTATTGTATACAATGTACACCCTTCTACAAGAGAGATTTGGATCTACCCTATCTACAAAGCAAAGAAAGGAAATATACTGAAATAAACATCTAGTCTAATACTACTCTAACAGACTATGGATCTCTTCAACTTCCAACAAGAGGGCCCTTCCTTGCTACATAAGAAGGAGATTACCATGCCCTAATCACTCCATAATCAAGGTCAAGATGAAATGGAATGCAAGAGAAATGTTGTTATTCAATAAATAAGAGCTGAAAGCTTATCCATCCTCCTCCCCTTCATCCTCTTACCTATGACATTATATGGATACTCATAGTGGCATTTAGTTATAACCATAGTTGCCAGGAGACTGTACTGGTACTGGTACTGGTATGAATTTTTTTAAAAATAGGAGACGGGGGTACTTGGAGACGCCATCTTTTTTAATATAAATAAAAATTAATAAATTAATAATTTATAGAAAATATCATGACATTGAACTTTGAAAACAAGAGCAGCAGTAAAGTTTCACAGGAGATGCCAAATTTTTCGTTTGGAGACGTTAGGAGACTCAGGAGACGGCGCATCAAGTTTCCAAGCTATTGGAGGCGTTTCCGGGGGCATCTCCGGTACCAGAGATGCGTACCAGTCTTCGGAACACGTCTTAGGGGGCAAGAAATGCGTCTCCTAGCAACACTAGTTATAACATCTGAAATAGTAATGCTGCCTTTACTAAGAGATAAACAACTCTTAAGCAAGCTCATAACAACTTATTACACCAGATTTATTTGTTTTCTATCTTTGGTTTAGATGGTTCTCTTTTGATAGTTATCCAACAAATTGCCAATTCTTCATCCAACACATGCTTTGGCTTGTAGTAGAAGAAACGAATCTCCCTTGGAGCATAGTGCACTCACGTTGATGATGCACAACTAATCATCCAAAAAGAAAGATTCTCTTGCACAACATGTAATGGCCCTAGCTGGAATTTTGTATAAATATGCAATTTTCCTATGTTACCCCAAGTTTCCGGGACGGGGATGGCAGGGGACACATATTGGGGACGGGGACAGGGACGACAAGGAGGCCAATTTTTAGGGAATGGCAGGGGACGACTATTAAAAAAAAGGGAAAATTTAAAAAATATAGAAAATTTCAAATATTCATATGATAAAGCAATCATCATATACATCATAGAACCTTAACACATAATATTAGAGTTCAATTGATATATTCATTTCAACAAGCAAATGAAGTTTTAACAAAATTTAATTGCATTTATTGACAATGTGGCATGTGCATATATTATATAAAAATTACATCAAAATGCCCAAAGGCTGCAAGTTTCAATTAGAAAATCAAAATGACAAAAATATAGAAATATCAAATATGTAGCAGTCCCTAATGATGGAGACTTGAGCTTCTTTTGCCCTTTGCTCACTTCTCTTTCCTTATCTCACTTGGTTTCCCACAATTGTGCTCTTCTTCTTTCACTCGTCACATCACAAATGAAACAAATGAGTGTTTTTTTTTGTTTTAATGGTATATTGTTGTTTTTAGGTTTTGGTTTAAAGCATGCGGGGGATTCGGTTGGGGAGTGGGAGCACAACCCTTTTCTTTTTAATAATTTTGTGTTTAAAAAAAAGAAATCAATTTATAACTTGCTTGGTTGTAGGGGACAGATAGCCGTCCCTTGCCGTTTCCTATGTTTTGACAGACGTCCTTGGGACATTTCCGAATTCTTTTGGCCAATGGGGGACAGCGCGAGGATGTTTCCGAGACATCACTGCGTCTTCGGAATGTTTCCGATCGGGGACGCCCTGTTGATGTGTGTTTTGTGACCGCACCAAACAGCAGAATAAAGTTTCCAACGACTACTCTATTCTCTCTTGATCAAAGTATTCAGCATGCTAAGATTGCAAGAAAGTTCACGCGTTCAACTCCAAGGTTCCTTTTATGCAGTGGAATAGATTCAGTTGGTTCGTTGTGATTTGTTGGTATCAGGAGGGGGACTTAAGTAATTGTTTGACAGCAAGCGATGATCAAAGAGAAAGGGATCTTCAAAAGCTTCGAAAGATGTATCAATGTAGCACAGATTTCCTAAACTAACCAAAAATGTACTGAATTGAATGGCTGCAGGGATTAGAAAATTTATATCCTAACCTAAGTGTGGGATGTGGAGATCAACTTCAACAAACTTCAACTAGACTTCGCTTTGCCTCACTTTGGATAGCTTCCATGGAGTTGGTACAATCTTCAAGGGAGTGGCTAAAAGTATTCAAATTACAACTCAACATAAGGACACCATCACAACGATGCATGACAACATGTGAATCATAATTGAAGTTAGATTCAAAAGGTTCTAGTTGACTAGGCAAGGCAAACCCACCATCAATAAATTTGCTAGTGGTATGGATTAGACGAAGCTCGCTTAGATCAAACACCATGTTTCACAACTATTATCTACTTGCATAAAATGAACTCTATTTTAGTCTAGGCTACTTTAAGTTCTACTTTAAAGTTCTAAGTGATTCAGAAGGACGGAGAAGCCTCGCTAGCTACCCACAACAAAAGATGAAATCACCATCAATGAAAACTCTTTTTATTATGAGAGTGTTCACAACAACTTCTTACAAAGCATTCAATGAGAAAACTTTCCTTCCTCTTCAACCTATGCTATGCTATGAAACTATGCTAACTATCTCTCTATGCTCTGCTATTCTATGATCTCTAGTCTCTAATCTCTACTGAATGTACAAATGAGGGGGGATGCCCCTTTTATAGCTGGCCAAGTCCAATGGATGACTCAGATTACAATCAGATGGATGGCCTAGATCGTGCCACCTCAGCCCTAAACAATATTCACCCTAAAAATAGCCACAAAGAGGAGTGGGGCAATAAATGAGCCAAAAGATTCCCACTCACTCCCAAAATAGCACAGGCAATTAATGCCCACCATCATCTTCCAGAAGATCATCATCCAGAAGGGCGTTTCCATTTTCCTTCTCCTTGGCTGCAAATTCAACGAATTTGGCCAGCACTGCTTCAACTTCCTGAACTGAAATAGGCGGGATGTGATTAAGCTGAAACTCGAGCACTGTAACTGTCTGCCTATGTCGAGTGCAAGATTTCCTCTAAGCAACTAGAGCATCCTGAGTATTCTGAATAATCTGGAGAAAGTCGAGGTGTTTTCAAAATCATCCTGAACAAAAGTCCTCACCTCAGAAAAGAAAGGCTCCAATCTATTCTTCAAACCATCCGTAGTCATCTCCTCCGGAATCAATCTCCTAGCAAAGATAGCCTCAAGTGTGTTTAGGACTCTGTCCAAAATGTTTCCCATAGCCTTCCTGACTCTGACTGAATTAGCCTGTGCCGCATCCAAGAAACCTCAGCCTGTGACCACTGAAGAATACCAACCGGTAAAGTCATACCTATCACCTTCTTGAATCACGCCTCCCTCAACCAAAGTCTGCAATGGCGTGTGCATCAAAGCCTCTAGACAAAGAACAACCCTGTTTTGATAAATGTGAGCCTCACTCCAAGCCTGATCAATTGTGTCCATGCATGGCAAAATGTCAGAGGCTTGCTGATAGGAATGAGCAAGATCTTCCATAAACTTTTCTGTCTCAATGCAAACACTAGCAACCCACTTATCCGCCTCCTGTGCCATCCTCTTCAAGTCCTCCAAACCGCTAACTGATTCTCTTGGAAGCTCGGTTGGAAGCTCAACTGCTGGGTTCTCTTGCCCACAAGGATGAGACAAGTGCTGTACATATCCAACCAATGTTTTGTGCTCCTTCTTCAATCTTTTGTATTTGCCTTCGGTTTGGAGCAACATGTCCTTGAGTGCCTGGTAGGAGTTATCACATTCTTCAATTGTCTGTGCTCCAATAGGGCGGCCTAAATCCATAGTAGTGATCGCATAATTTTCCGGAACAACTTCATCTCGATCGCATTCAACCCTCGGTACAACCACGTGAAGTGTGCGAGAGCCATCTTCATCCGTTGAAATCTTTGAGAACTTTCTCGCCTTCTTCTTCTTCGGAGGTGCACTGATTCTACTTAGAAATTCTTCCATCTCAAGTGCTGGATCTGTTTCCTCAATGGGATCCTTTCTCATTCTGTCCGTTAACCAATCAAGCACTGCCTGTTGCAAGTCAGAAATAACAAATGGCTGCTCTTCCCTTGCTTCCTCTTCACGTACTTCTTCCCTATTTTCACTCTAATGAGGCTCACCAACTCCTGATCCCTGAATTTCTTGTCTCGTAGTAACTTCATTTTCTAGAGCCGCATCGATCTCACGCTGGAAGCGAGTATCTGTTGCCGTTTCTTCCTCCTCCTGCTGATTCTCTCTTATAGGTGCATTGACACTTCGACTGTATGACTCTCTATGGGGTGGCAGATTTATTTCCTGTAACTCCCGTTCTTCATTCAATCTCGCTCTCTTATCTACAAACAGTGAAACTTCCTAAACACTCAGAGAGTGAGTCCTCAATGGCGTATGTGATGCCTCCTCAACTCTTTGAGGCTCTGACTGGACTGGTTCTTTTCTTCGTGGTTCTGATGCCTGCTTCCTCTTCCTGACTGTGGGTGGCCTATGATCTCCCATTAAATTATAAGTGAGAGGAATTGACCTGCTCTTAAGTCTGTTCACATGCCTCTCCACCCATCCTCTCGTGAATGTTAGGACTGGTATGCATAGTGTATCTAAATCTGTAATCTTTGGCTCTATCCAATTTGGAAGTGGGAGTGGTGTATTCCTCGTTGTCTCATAATCAAACTGCATAACATTCACATCTTCATCAACCTGGTTTGGCACAGGAACAATTTCACATTCTCTAATCATGGTCAATGGTATCCTTGAAAACATCCGTCTTATGTCAACATCATCCAACGCACTTGCCCAAAAATCTTCAATGTGCGCCTTATGTCTGAATTCCTCAGACAGTATCCATTTGATATTCCTATGAGGATCATAATACTGCCTGCTGGTATGATAAGAGGTGGAAAAATTGAAGCTCGTTTTCTGCTTCCTTGGCTGCCTGCAATGTAGGACAAGCTTCATCTGAATTTCCCATGATGATAGGGAAGTCAAGTCCTTTCTTTTTGTTCTTCTGAATCTTATTGTAGGCAATGAGCTGCCTAGATATCTCTAGCATCAAGATTCTGTTTGTGGGGTACTTGGGCAATCTGTAAGGATATGATGAAAACCCCTGCAGCCTAATGTAAGTGAATTTCGGAAATTGGATAAACCAACATCCGTACCTCTCAATTAGCTCCTGTGCTTCCCTTGATATTCTGTGATGAGTTCTCTGCTGAAGTGTCCTCGTTATATGCATCGTGAAGGCATCATTGACTCTTTTGTAGTGAGAAGTGCTTGTCAAGTGCAACTGTGGACAAGCTTCATGTATCTTGAATTGTTCAGAACCACACCCAATCGGCTCCTTGTATGATATCCCCTTGTACTTTGTCATTCGAGCCAACATATACATGATATATGAGCTCATATAAAATGCCTTTGTTCTCCTCAAACTTCTGAGTTGTTCATGCAAATTGTCGCTGATCATCATCGCCCAGTCAACACGTTCTTTGCCTTCCAGCACAACGTTGATGTAGTAAAACATCAATGGCTCAAAGATGAATGATTGGGGGCTCCCTCCAACTTTGCCGAGCATCATAATCAGGTCACAATATTCTTGCTTCAAGTCATTTGAAATTATTTGTTTTGGCAGCTTTGTGCGAGTAGGCTTAGGCTTTTTCATCCAAAGAGAGTTTATCATGTCAGCGCATCTCTTGAATGTAGAAGCATACATTCTTTCAGCTCTTTCTCTTGTCTTGTAAACCATCTTCTCATAGGTAGGAATTTCGAATGCTTCTCCAATAGCTTCAGGTGTGAGGTTGGCAAACAACTTGCCATCTGGTGAAACAATAGTTCTTCGCTTTGAGTTGTAACAAATGGCGCACTCCATAATCAGCTCTGGACATTGAATTGCTGGTGGAAAACCAGCAGCTGCATAAAGTCCACTTTTTATGATATTGTGCGAAGTAACTGATGGGTGATGGCTTCCTATCCCCAGCATTCGCCTTCTGAAAGCCTCCAGATTGAAAGAGCCAAGATTTGTATCAGTCAACTTTCCCAACTTCGAAGAAAACTTCTACTCTGGAAGGAATGTCTTGCTCAACTTCTTGATTAGTGTTTGTCTGGACGCATTTGCCTTGCTGGATTCAACATTTGTATCTCTTGCAGTTGCACCTCTATTTGCTTCAGCCATCCTGCGAAAATGAAAGATAGTCATTAGAAATTTAACTTAAAAATAATATCACCTCAAGGCTGCCAGTAGATAGAGCGAATTTAAAAAAAAAAAATGAGAAGCTTTAGCATTGAATCTTCGAACTTCAAACCTCAACACCCTTTCAGCAAACTTCAGCACTTAGAAATTTTCTGCCTTCTTCAACTCTTCTTCTCAACTTCAAATTTCTTCTTCTTCAGAGCTCAAATTCGCACTTAGCAATTGGATGAAGAAAATGAAAATTTTCATAATTCTTATAACTAGGTCGAATTCTAGAAGGCCAATTTAGGCAAAATCATTTATGAAATTTTTCCCTCCTTTGGCAGTCACAACACTTGTCACCTAAAATTTGGAATATTTGACCTTCTGGAATTTTGAAAATTTCACCCTCTATCATAGGCGTACTTCATCACATTTGCATTTTTGAAATTATCCTTTGAAAATATTAAATCCAATGCCTTAGGAAAATTAATCCCAAAATGACTTGAGGCATTTATCTTTTTTTTTCATCTGCCTTAGAAATGATTTCATCTTCACTTTGGCTTGGAAAAATTATTCCCCCTTAGAAATTTCATCAAAAATCACTTAGGCATCCATCTTCAATTTATAAGCCAAGGCACTTTACTTTCAAAAATATTTCTCCCTTTGCCTTAGAAAATTTTATTTCGTCTAGAAAATTTCATCAACTAGGCACGTATTGTCCACTTTAAAATCTGAGGTAAGGGATGAAAAGTTTCAAAATTATTCCCCTTGGAAAATATCCAAGACCAAAAAAATTCCCCCTCAGAAAATATTTTTTTAGCTATATTATTCATGTGCACACATGTGAAGGGGAACATTTAATTTTTCTGCCCTTGAAAAATATTTATCACTAAGGTTAGCACATCCCTCATCCAACCTCGGGCACATCTTGGAGGAGCTCATAAAATTTATTTTATCCCCCCTCTAGTATCTTGGGCGCATATTAGGGGGTCCACTTTCATCCCAACGCATAAGAAACTCCTCCAGCTACCTCACCTTGATGGGCGCATTTCAAGGGGTGAACTTCTAGTTTCAACGCCTTAGCAAAGTCTCATCTCTCCTTCAGCACTTGGGCGCATTTTGGAGGGGGAGCTTCAAATTCCGAACACTTAGAACTTTTTTCTACTCCTCCTTACCAGTTGGGCGCATATTGATGGGTGGGCTTCCAGTTCTTCCTTACTTAGAAAAATTTCCTTCCCTCTAATCTAGATGGGCGCATTTAGGGAGGTCTACAGGTTGGGTGCATTTGATAGGGTGCTAGGCAACTTTTCATCACTAAGAAAATTTTTCATCACCCTGCCTCATGATGGGCGCATTTGAGGGGGTCAATTGCCAGTTTCACGACTTAGAAGAATTCCTCCATTCAACTCATCTTAGGCGCATTTGTGGGGTGGTTAGGCAGTTTTGATGACTTAGCAACTTTTCTCCAGCCTCCTCCATCAAGGGTGCATATGAGGGGTCCTCAAGAAATTTTAATGCCTTAGTTTTTAGGCTTCCATGATGCCTAGGGCACATACAACAGGTGATGCTTCCATTTTTGATGACTTGATCAGGTCTGAACACTTAGTCAATTTTGTAATTGGTTCGCCCTAGCTTTCTATTTTTAGTAACCTTTTGATTCTTGAACCTTTGCAACTCTGTTTGACTTGAAATTTTCCAAGCGTGATCCTCGTGACCTGTTTGACCTGTTCACACTTGTCATCTGTGCTGACCTGCCATTTTTAGCCCTATTCTGGGTGTGACTTACTATAAATAGTAAGTACTCGGATTGCGCTCAAATTTTACCAGTGGACTTCTTGAAAGATGCTAATCGTGATGGGATACATCAATTTTTTTCATTTTTCTCAAGCTGTACCTCTCATTTTGAGTCTCGAAGTTTGAAACCCTAATCTGACTTGCATGTGCCTCAAATGACTTCCGTTTGACCCCGTTTCTGTTGCATGTTGCTCTGTTCGTGAAACTGAAGTGTTAGGGAGCTGCTGGAGTGATCCTGCTAAAAATAGTAAGTGCCTGAAAAAGTGACCAACCACCTGTCGGATGGGTTTGCATGTCACACTGCTCGCGAGATCTCAAAAAACCCAAAAAAACCCAAAAAATTGGTCTGCATGTGGGCCCCTGCTAAAAATAGTAAGTTCCTGAAAAGTGATCAACTTGTCTTGCATGTCACATCGTTGCGAAGCTCTCAAAAAACCCATAAAGAATATCCAGACATGCATCGAAAAGTTACACATGCAAACCCTAAAAATTGCTCCCGAAGGCAGAACTCCCAAAAGGTCACCATCTCGGCTTGCATGTTATACCATTGTGAAGCTCTTGAAAAACCCAGAAAGATTATCCAGACATGCATTGAAAAATCACACATGCAAACCCTAAATCTCTCTCCCGAAGCCAGAATTGCTAAAAATAGCAAGTTGTCAGAATCTGCTCAAATTTTGCGTGCAAGCACTTCGAAGTGTCTTAAGTGTGGTGTAGCAGTTAGAATTTCAAAAGTCTCAAGAAAAAGGTCCCAGATTGAGTACTTACTAAAAATAGTAAGTTGTTAGAATTTAGTGAAATTTTAATGGGAACCTGCCTGAAGCCTTCTGAACGCAGTCCAAAGCTCAAACTTCAATTAATCAATTTGACCCCAAACTAGTCAGAAGAATGAAAACCCTAATTTCACAAATTTAGCCAAAATTTCCATTCAGACGGGCACATCCTCGGAAAGATAGACAGAATCGAGAGAGACTGCAGGAAAACCAACCAAAACCAAAGCCAAAAGACCCAAATGAAGCAAAAATTAGGGGGTCCCCATTTTGAATGGGGTGATGTGTGAAAAGGTCACAACACGCCCCTAAATATGCTAGGTATGTGTCCCCGGGTAACATAGCAATTTTCTGATTTGTGCAAGCTGAATTAAATATAGAATATAAAATGTAGATGCTGAATTCCAACGAACAAGATGCTGATCAGCAGTACAAATAGTTGCAATAAATTTAGGAAACCCTCATTTATTAAAATATCATAGATGACGCAACAGGTCTGACAATCAACAATGCTGTTTAAAATTTGGAAACTCTCAAATGCCAAGCATAATTAATGGTGATAGCAGATCTGAATTTTAATGGTTGGTATAAAGATGGAAACCCTTATTTGACAAAAGACATCATTAATGAGAGTAGATCTGAATAATTAAGTACTTTTATAGAAAGTGTGATTCTACAAAACCCTCATATACAATATAAATTTCCGAAAATGAATTTGCACTCGGTAATCAATATATCTCGTTTGCTTCAGTACAAATAACACAAAATCTACTCACAATATTCCTGGACAAATGTATGGATTAGCAGCAAGTGATCAGTGGCAGCAATAGAGGAATCAACAACAATGGATGTATGACAAGTTGGGGAAATGGTATGGTGCTACTTCTAAACAATACAGTAGCAAGTAGTTGTTGGTATATGTAGCCTGATCATGCTCTAGGTTAAGATTTTGGTCACTTTGCCCGATGCGGTTTCCCCCCAAATTAATAAAGAATTCGCTGCTAGTTGCATAATTATCCTGATACTTCTGAAATTGCTGCTTTTCAGAACCAGTGGTTGCATTTGGAACTGCTGGTTTTGCACAAATGCAATAAACTCTTCTGTTTTCTGCACCAAAACCTTTGCTTTCTTCAACATAAGTGTTCTTCAAGCTGTGCTTTACTTTCCATGGATATGGTACAACAAACTCATTTTCTGATTCATATACAGACCATATTTGGTTTTACAGATTGATGCCTTTGACTAGAACAATTAGTGCAAGAGGGTGGTGAAGGTGAATTAGTTCCACTGAAGAAAGAGATATGTGCAGGAAAATGGAATAAAAATTGAAAAGCATGGCCCAAGAAGAAGAGAGGGTTCTTGAAGTTGATGAAGCAAGTTTCACAAAGTTGGAAGAAGAAGTTGCAGTCATCTCCCACTGCATGGGGAAGTTTGATGAGATGGAGGAGATCATGAAAGTGCTCATGGGAATTGTGAAATTTTCCATGGGGGTTCCTTATGAAAATGAAGAGGTGAGCAAAGAGAAGGCCCAAACCCATGAGAAGTAGGCCCATGTGATCCAAGCACCCTTAACTCAATCTCCATTCAATTGGTAATTTTATGTTCTAAGTTCTTGATTAAAATTACTAATAAAACCATCCCACATTATATTGTAACCATCTTTTTTTCAGATCACAAACACTACCATTGAAGAGCATTTTCCTTCAAATATAATCCAACAGTTTTGTTTAGTTGTTACTTGTAAATGCACTCTTCGCAAAATATATTTGCATTTGACTTTCCTAGTGAACTGACATGGGTTTTATTAGTGGAAAGGCTTCTCACTGATGATTACTACTTATCCATGACAATAACTCTATAGGATTACTTATAGGATAAGTCAGATTTAGTTCATTTTATCCTTTGCATCCTCTTTTATCAAAAATTCCTTCCAAAATCTACAAGGGCGAATGGAGGTTAAACTTTTGCTGCCATAATTGAGCTCTTTAGAGGTGTTGGTGCCATCAATATTGATTCTAGTCTTTGTAGTCTATACTAGATATCCTCTGTAGTATTTCTTGGTTGAGGTCCACGCTCCACATGGAATTTGACTTTTGAATAGACAAGACAGAATTCATCAACTGTTATTTCTTTTGTAGTGATAACAAGTAAAAACATGCATGTTTCAAGCAAGAGGATCTATTTTTCTTTATCATTTCTATAGGCTAAGGATTCTCCCCATTCTTTCCATTACAGTAGAATCTTTTATTCTATGTTTTATGCTTTTTAACTCTTGTAGCTTGCACTGGGGGCATCCAAGACATTTACTGCATTTATGTAAATCCTTCTTTCAACTCTTGCAAAAGATTGATTCCAAAACAAAACCTCCTATTTGTCCTATAGTTAAGACTTAAGAGCAAGTGAGATTAATGGCACACTTTTCCAAAGGAGTCATTTGTTCAGACCAAGAATTTTCAGTTTCAGAAATTCAACCTACAAAGTGCAATTTATGAAGTTGCTTTATTAGTGTAGAAATTGTTGGATGGACAACTCATGATGGTGTCATGTCTTCTATATTGTCATGGTCATTGAGGAGAACATCATTTGACAAGTCTCATGTGCAAATGAGTAAAAATCCCCAATAATATTCTCAACAGAATTCATCTTCGTATATTATATCTCCCAGTTTTCTCTACTCCAGTACAAGGATAATCAGAGGAGGATGGTGATGACCAAGAAACTGAATAGTCAAACTATGAGATGTATTGCACTAGAATCAAATTAAAACATTTTTACTTTAAATGAAAAGTACATAAAAAATAATGTCTTTTATATTGTTTATCTTCTATATATTAATTATTATTAAGAATGTTATGCTGCGAGCATCAATGATGTCAAAGATACCTTTCAATTTGCATTTATGATAGGCATCCATTCTTTTTTAGTGTTCTTGCACTGAAATAATTGCTGATCCTCAACTTGAGACTAATAATTCTGACAGCAGATGGTGGATGAATTAGCAGAGTTTGAATGAACAATAAGTTCCTTCCTTTCAACAAGACTAATAAGGCACCATTAACCTGTAATTTTGATTGGAGTTATTTGCAGTGTTTTCTGACTGTGGATTAACTAAGATCAATTTTCATCAGATGCTCTGACTAGTTACTAATTTGTTGAATTTTTCTATTGCAAGTTTCCACACGTTGATGCCTTATTTGATTCTTCATTATGTTTCAGCAGTTCCCTCTTGTTCTTTCAATGTTTATTATTTTGAACTGTTTCTGGTTCTTCAGTATGTCTGCTTGGGTTATTATATCAGATGAAGTGTGTTGAAATACAAGAATTGCAACTTGTTGCATATTGTATTGCATGTTCTGAAAATTTCTTGATGGTAATTTGAATGGATGACTATAGAAATCAGTTCTTAAAAATCTGTCTAATCTGTTTCAGTAAAATATTCTTCAAGGATTATACTCCCCTGTAAACACTATATTTAAATATGTTTGTCTGCTACTCAAGAAAATTGAAATAATAATGAAACAATTTATGCTTGATTTGTCACTCCTGATATATTATTCCAGAAGAATACTTATTTCTTCAATTCAAATTGAAATATGTCATGAAGCTTTGCAATTGTTCAAATAAATAGAGTTTTGTCTGCTAATAAGGAAATGAGAAACGTGCTGTGAATGCTGTAAAAGAATTTTTCCTGCCTCTGTTTTCCTACAAAACATGATGCAGATAATGTGAACTTGCAGGGTGTGACAATTGGTCCATTTTGTACTGTGGGCCAGGCAGTAAAACTTGGAAATAATTGTCAGTTGCATGCCGGAAGTCATATATCTGGAAATACAGAGTTAGGAGAAGGATGCGTGGTCTCTGCGTGGGTTATCTAAATGACCGATCCATTCTTAGTTCTTAAATTTTTATTAGTAGCACTCCCTATATAGATTTCTAAGTCGGCTATTTTACTGTTGACAAAAACAACTTTGAAATTCCTTTGACAGTTCTTGTTTGTTAAGATTTTTTTCTCATACCAGGGGTACCAGTAGTGGTTATCTTCTTGATTATTTGTTTGCCTCTCTATGTTGGACTTTTGTCAGGCAGTGGTGCAATTGTTGGTGCTGATCTACCAGGATGTACAGTCATAGGAAACAACAATTTTATTGGATACCATGCAGTGGTTGGAGTGAAATGTCAAGACCTCAAATACGTGGTAAGAATTGTAGTATTGCTCATAAGATTTGGTTATAGGTGCATATATTGCATCATATAGTAGTTAAGAATATGGTTCTTTACATACAAACCTTTCTTAAAACAATGCACAAATGATGAATCTGTAAAGGTCTTTTCTTATTCAGTTGTTATTTTGCTTACCTGGCTCAGTTCACATTTACAGGGTGTGCCCACTGTTTTTGTTTTCTTTCTTCCCGTGCAATATACCTTTTGTACCTATCACTTTGTTGTATCAAATAGGACTGAAATCAAACCTAAAGGCTAGCAGGATCTTGGCTCTGATACCACTGAAATATCCCCACTCAGATCTGACCCAAAATTTTCGAACTCCCTTGTGTGACATTTCGTCAAACATGTTGCATGCAAACTGCTGTAGTGAATTTTCTGACTTTGTTTTGAATTGTTTGTGGTTTGCTTTGTGATTGTTTTGATGCCAAATAACGTTCATAAAATAAAGAAACAATGCAGATAGGAAATGGAACTGAAAACTAATGAATATGCTGATTACAATGGACTAGGACTGTCATACAAAATCAGACCTTACAATGCTCAAAACATTACAAATCTAGGGTCTAAGGTAGACCACAATGTTTTACAAACATACCCGTGATTTGAGTACTTGAGGGCTGATGGGAAAGTTGAATAGCTTGGTCCAAGATGACTGTAAAAAGGCTGCAAACACTTTCAGCTGTGACTGAGATGAACTTGTCCTCCAATGATGTCTCCCAAATTATTCCTACAAGTAGGCATCCAAATGCCAATGATGGAAGATAGCTGTTCAAGACTGAAAATGCAAATTTCTGGCAATGTACCTCAAACCCTAGTCGTCCTTCTCCTTAGAAAATTCGCCAAAAATATAGAGACCTCCAAAAATTCTGAAACTGATTTGTAAATGCTCCAAACAGTCCCTAGAATGGATCGCCCAAGGTGGTTTGCTCAAGAAAAATCTGTAAGTGTCTGAATCTGAAAATCCACCTTCAAAACTCTAGCTAGAAATATGCAAAAATGTCTCCAATAAGCTCTATGATGAATATTGATTGCATCCATCTCTCAATACGGGAATGGGGCCATCACCAAACCCTAGTTATCAAAGGATCATCACCTTGAATGGACTGAAATTTGTCTTCAGCCAAGAGATAAACTCAATATGCAAAAGCCAAGCCAAACATGATGCCAAAAATGAAGCACAAGACCTTATAAACTTTTTTCCTAGCCGCCCAAGACAAGGCTGACCCAAATAAGATAATAATAATTTTTATTATTTTATTTTTGTTTTTTTATTATTTTGCCCGAGGGTCTAGGCGACCACTAAGAGGGAAATAAAATAATATTTTATGTTCTTATAATTCCCAAGGTGGACGACCCTCTCCTAGGCTCCACTTTATTTTTTAATAAAATGATTTTGGCATCAACAAATGGTAATTAAATAATAATAAAATATAATAAATATTATATTTTATTTTACATTAAAAATATTTCCCTTTTCTCCATTTTGCAAAATCATCAAAATATCTCTCTCTTGGCCAAAATATCATTCCTTAACCAAGTTGACTAGCTCACGGGAATGGAGAGTGAGCTAGTACACAACTCCACGTTGTCACTCGGAGAATGTGGACATTACAGTTCTCCCTTCCCGGGATTGCTTGTCCTCAAGCAATTGCAAATTAGGATGTTGAAGTATCTGCTCTTCTTCCCACGTAGCATCCTCCAATGGCAAGTCTCTCCATTTGATAGGATACTCTCTGGTTATCCTGTTACGCAACTTGTGGTCCCTCATATCAACAATGGACTCATGCTCTAATATCAGAATTACCACCTCATCAAGTGGTGGAAGGATTGGAGAAGCAACCACATGCTGATCTAATGCCTTTTTGAGGCATGATACATGAAAAACATTATGGATCCTGCTGCCTACTGGTAAGTCAAGCTCATATGCTACCTCTCCAACTCTTCTAACAATCCTGTAGGGACCATAAAACCTTGGCTTGATTTTTTCTACACCACTTCTCTTCAATCTACTCTGTCTATATGGCTGAAGGCGCAAGAAAACCAAGTCATCTACCTCAAAAGTCCTCTCCACACGGTGTCTGTCAGCATATATCTTTTGTTGATTTTGTGCATGTTGAATATTATCCGTAAGTACCTTAAGGATGTCCTGAGTATCCTGCAATAACTCCTTGGCCTGAGGAGCTCGACTGTCACCAACAACTAAGTCTATGAAGGATAACACATCATACCCATGTAATGCCTTGAATGGAGACATGCCAATCGACATATGATAGGTGGTATTATGGCAATACTCCCCTAAGTACAACCACCTAATCCAAGCACGCTGATGCCCCGCAACATAATTGCGAAGATTACCCTCAACCCACTTATTGACAATCTCCGTCTGTCCATCTGTCTAAGGGTGATAATTGGTGCTTGGTGTCAACTCTGTATCGGCCAATCCGAAAAGCTCCTGCCAAAAAGCACTGAGAAATCTGGTATTCGGATCATTGACTATGGTCTTAGGAAGGCCATGCAAATGGAACACCTCTCGAAAGAACAACTCCGCCACCTGTAGAGCTGAATAATCTGATGGTATAGTACAAAAGTGTGCATATTTGGTCAACCTGTCAACAACCACAAATATGCAATCTCGTCCGTGAACCTTCAGAAGACTCGTAATGAAATCCATAGATATACTCTCCCACTTCTGCTCTGGAATAGGCAATGGCTATAGAAGTCCTGCTGGGAAAGTATGCCCAGACTTGTTTTGCTGACAATTTAAACACTCTCTAACATGCTGCATCACATCACCCTTGAGACCCTTCCATGAGAATCTCTCTCTGACCTGTCTATAGGTTTTGAAGAAACCTGGATGCCCTGCTGTAGGTATGTCATGAATAGCTCGTAATATCTGCTGCTTAAGCTTGGATTTAGGTACTAAAAATATCTTGTCCTTATAATAAATCACATCATCAACAACCCTGTACCTATCATCCTGAATTCGACCATCCATGATCTCGTATGCAAATGTAGACTTGGAATACTCAACTAAAGGTTGAGACTTCCAATCTGTTGATATCTCACTCAAAGAGAAAGGGTAGGTCTCCAGGAAAGTGCATCGACAACAACATTCTTCTTGCCATTAACATACTCAATATCAAAATCATAGGCCTGTATCTTACTAACCTATTTTTGTTTCCACTCATTAAGGTCCTTTTGCTCTAAGAAGTATCTCAAACTGTTGTGGTCTGTCCTAACCACAAATTTGCCACCCACTAAGTACTATCTGAACTTGGCCAACGCATGCATGATGGCTAACATCTCCTTATCGTAGGTGGAATACAACCTCTTTGCATCCCATAGTTTCCTGCTCTCATATGCAATGGGATGACAATTCTGCATCAATACGACTCCTATGCCCTCTCCTGAAGCATACACTCAAGAACAAAAGGCTATGTAAAATCAGGTAATGCCAATACAGGGCAAGAACTTATAACATCCTTGAGTCAATCAAATACTGCCTGTGCCTCATTTGTCCCATTGAATGGCCCCCTTCTTGGTAAGATCTGTATGAGGTGCTGCCACCTGTGAAAAACCCTTTACAAATCTCTTGTAGTAACTGCATAGTCCCAAGAAACTTCTCAAGTCTGAAATGTTCCTTAGAGGTGGCCAATCCAGTATAGCACAAATCTTCTCTTGATTAACTTGTACACCATTAGCCCCAATCACATGACCCAAATAGAGAATCTCCTGAAGTCCAGACTCACATTTGGACGCCTTAGCAAACAATGACTAAGCCTGCATGATGCCAAGCACCTCATCCAAATGTCTAAGATGCTCCTCCAAGATTTGTTGTATATCAAGATGTCATCAAAGAATACCAAGACAAACTTATGCAACTGCCTATTAAATATATGATTCATGCAAGATTGAAATGTAGCAGGCACGTTAGTCAATCCAAAGGGCATAACAAGAAACTCATAGTGTCCAAAGTGGCATCTAAATGCTGTCTTGTGAACATCTTCTGCTCAGACACAAATATGATGATATCTTGATCTAAGATCAATCCTAGAAAAATACACGGCCTTGTGTAACTCATCTAGAAGCTCATCGATCTTGGGTATAGGGTACCTGTTCTTGATAGTCTTTTTGTTCAAGGCCCTATAGTCAATGCACATCCCCAAGGTCCCATCCTTCTTCACTAGAACTACTGAAGAAGCAAAGGGACTAGATGAATGCCGGATATGTCCCATCTCAAGCAACTCATTAATTGTTTTATCTATCTCCTCCTTGAAGTGCCTAGGATGTCTGTATTGTGTAGTAATGATGGGCTTAGAGCCCTCTTCCAACTCTATAACATGCTCAAATCCACAGTCAGGAGGTAAACCAGGAGGTATGTCACTGAACACAATACTGCGCTTATCCAAAACCCTCTGAATATCCACATGATGATGAGCCGTATCATTAGAAGGATACTTAGATGAAATGAAGCACTGGGCTGCCCATGCCGCATCTCCATGCCTGAATAAGGTCTCCATCCTCCTAGCCAAAACTACTCTAGGCTTCCCATCTGACAAGGCCTTCAACACAACTTTCTTCCTATTTGATATGAACTCTAACTCTATCCTCTAAAACTCTTGAATGTACCTCCCAAGAGACTGAAGCCACTGAATGCCTAGCACCACATCTATCTCACCCAAACCAAGCACGTAGAAGTCATTTGTCAATGTATAATCATCCATTTGTATGCTCAGTTGTGAGACTTCCTGGTACAACTCATGCCAAACCCATCGGCCACTGTCACTTGAAATCCTGGAAAATCCTCTGCATGGAGACCTCTCCTAGCCACCAATCCCTCATCAATGAAATTATGTGTGGCTTCACTATCAACGAAACATACAACTTGTTGCCCATTAAGAACTCCTTTCACACGAAAGGAATGATATTGTGGAACTCCTGAAAGTGAAGCATTGGTAACCTGCTGGGTATCATCCTGCTCATTCGGCTCAATATGAGCCTACTCCAAATGCTCCTCCTCACTCTCTGAATCAGTATTAGGGATCTCCTCATCCTCTAAATCAGATATGACCTCAATAAGATGTGCCTTGCCTTTCCCAAGGGATCTGTGTCTAGGCTCCCATGGTTGTTTGCAAGTGAAACATAGCTTCTTTCTCCTGAGCTCATTCCTCACATCATTGATCGCTGTAGGTGTAACATGGGCCTATTGAATGATTTCTGATTAGATTTGAAATTCTTGAAACTCTTCTTAGCGGGCTGCAATGAAGTAGGTGTAATCTCAAGGTCTAAGGCAAGCTGAATATCATCCTGTAATGTGTTAGGCTTAAGTGCCTTAACTATGCCTTTCAACCTATCATTAAGACCTTGAATAAACAACATGACCACCCTCCTTTTGGTCATATCAGGAACCATAACAGCAGTTTTGTGGAATTCTTCTATGTATGTTTCCACATGTCCACTCTGTTTAAGCTGTGCCAACTCCCTATAATACACTTCCACATCCTTCCTATCAAACCGTGCTATCAACCTCCTGCTGAACTCATCATAAGAATGAATCAATCCATGGTTTTCAATAACCAAATCATGATGCCACCATTCATATGTTGTGCCCTCTAAATGCATGGTTGAAAATTTGATTGTATCATCCTCCGCCATAGGTCGAAGAGTCAAGAAGTTATCCAGTTTGTGAATCCAAGCTCTTGTGGTGATCTTTCCGCTACCATGAAATGTAGGAAGTGTGAGTTTACTTGTGGCATGTTTCAGGTCCTTGTTCTGATTCCTTGGCTTCCTATCTTGCCTTGTTTTGTTATGCTCCCTCCTTTGACTCATGTATCGGTCAACTCATGTATTGGTCAAAGGTCAAATGTTCCTTTACTTGTGGT
Source organism: Sequoia sempervirens (assembly GCA_007258455.2). NCBI lineage: Eukaryota > Viridiplantae > Streptophyta > Pinopsida > Cupressales > Cupressaceae > Sequoia > Sequoia sempervirens. Next base: position 30,667 of record VDFB02366450.1, read on the forward strand.
GGTAACATACCCCATTCATCGTGCATTGCCATGACATTGTCTGTGAATGATGCAACTTCATTTACTTCAACAATCTCTTCTTCTGGTTCATTCCTTGGAAAAAATGTAGGTTGCAAAGGTCTATTGGTGGTATGTGTAGGTGCCCTTTGTGCCCTTGGAGTCCCAACAACACTTTCATTATCTTCATGCTCATGATTTTGCCTTCTAGGAGTATTCATTTGTTGTATAGCTGCTGTAAGTTGTTGCAAAACATTGGCAACATGCTGCTGCCCTGCTGCAATACCTCTCATGATATCTCTTGCTTCTCTTTCTTCATTATTGACTTCATGCCTTGGGGAACTACCACCTCCTCTATCTCCCATCGTGCTAGCTGAACCAACCTCAATATCATGCTGTCTTGTTGCTGATATTGTGTACTGTTCGGGATAAGGATGTGCCCACTGTTTTTGTTTTCTTTCTTCCCGTGCAATATGCCTTTTGTACCTATCACTTTGTTGCATCAAATAGGACTGAAATCAAACCCAAAGGCTAGCAGGATCTTGGCTCTGATACCACTGAAATATCCCCACTCAGATTTGACCCAAAATTTTCAAACTCCCTTGTGTCACATTTCGTCAAACATGTTGCATGCAAACTGCTGTAGTGAATTTTCTGACTTGTTTTGAATTGTTTGTGGTTTGCTTTGTGATTGTTTTGATGCCAAATAATGTTCATAAGATAAAGAAACAATGCCGATAAGAAATAGAACTGAAAACTACTGAAATATAGCAAGATTTCATTGACATTACAATGCTGATTATGACTGTCATACACAGCTGATTACAATGGACTAGGACTGTCATACAAAATCAGACCTTACAATGCTCAAAACATTACAAATCTAGGGTCTAAGGTAGACCACAATGTTTTACAAACATACCCGTGATTTGAGTACTTGAGGGCTGATGGGAAAGTTGAATAGCTTGGTCCAAGATGACTGTAAAAAGGCTGCAAACACTTTCAGCTGTGACTGAGATGAACTTGTCCTCCAATGGTGTCTCCCAAATCGCTCCTACAAGTAGGCATCCAAATGCCAATGATGGAAGATAGCTGTTCAAGACTGAAAATGCAAATTTCTGGCAATGTACCTCAAACCCTAGTCGTCCTTCTCCTTAGAAAATTCGCCAAAAATATAGACCTCCAAAAATTCTGAAACTGATTTGTAAATGCTCCAAACAGTCCCTAAAATGGATCGCCCAAGGTGGCTTGCTCAAGAAAAATCTGTAAGTGTCTGAATCTGAAAATTCACCTTCAAAACCCTAGCTAGAAATATGCAAAAATGTCTCCAATAAACTCTATGATGAATACTGATTGCATCCACCTCTCAGTACGAGAATGGGGTGATCACCAAACCCTAGTTATCGAGGGATCATCACTTTGAATGGACTGAAATTTGTCTTCAGCCAAGAGATAAACTCAATATGCAAAAGCCAAGCCAAACATGATGCCAAAAATGAAGCACAAGACCTGATAAACTTTTTTCCTAGCCGCCCAAGACAAGGCCGACCCAAATAAGATAATAATAATTTTATTATTTTTTATTTTTTTAAAATTATTTTGCCCAAGGGTCTAGGCGGCCACTAAGAGGGAAATAAAATAATATTTTATTTTCTCCTTATAAATCCCAAGGTGGACGACCCCCTCCTAGGTTCCACTCTATTTTTTAATAAAATTATTTTGGCATCATCAAGTGGTAATTAAATATTATATTTTATTTTACATCAAAAATATTTCCTTTTTCTCCATTTTGCAAAATCATCAAAATATCTCTCTCTTGGCCAAAATATCATTCCCTAACCAAGTCGAGTAGCTCACGGGAATGGAGAATGAGCTACTACACAACTCTACGCTGTCACTTCAAGAATGGGGACATTACACAATAGTTGATCTGGACACTTTGAAAGGCGTAGATTGCATCACAATCCAAAATCTTGAACAATCTGGGTTACTGGCAACAACCTCTTTTCCTATCTCGACACAAAACATCGAGTTTGTAATTGCTTGTGTCAAGCATTACAATCCCACTTCACGGGAAATCCAATCAGTAGATGGGCGAATAATTTTCAGCCTCAGAAGTCGGAGACATTGAGGTGTTTTGCCTATTCCACCATGTCGGATATGTCATGTCCCCATCCCTAGTCAGCCACGGTGACCAAGGTTAGCCCTTTAGATCCTCGTGAGGCGGCGGGGAGTTAATGCGAAGGATCATGTCGGGCCGTTGCACCGATTGTTTGGTAGCTCGATTCGCGTTTGTATCGGGTGGACGCCGAAGTCTTCGGAGCTAGCATTTTTGAGGAAACTTTCTATTTTTAGAAAGTTAGATTGACGGAAGGCTGCTGGCTGAGGCGAGGGCACGTTCATTGTACTTTTCATTTCGAGGAATCGACCAGTTCAGCAGTTGGTTGATTTGGCGGAGAAATAAGAGTAATTAAGAGTTATTAAATATTTAATAATTTGACTTTATATTAAAGTCACTTTATTGAAATATTTAAATATTTAATTATTTGGCTTAATTATAAAGTATTTAATTATACTTTATAATATATTATTAAAAGGTGACTTAATGAGTATTTATATTCATTAAAAAGGGGAAGCCAATAATTAATTATTTCTCCTAAGTCAAAAGTGCAAATTAAATCATTAATTTAAATGATTTATTAAAAAGGAGAATGGGTCGAATTTTTCCTCAAGGCAATATATACCTTTCACAGGCAAAATCGAACTATCATGTTTATTATTCAATTTTGTCTGATTTTTGCTCTGAGCATTGGAGTTTGCAAACCCTAGGGTTTCTGGCAGACGAACGTTTCTGGAGAACGAAAACTCTTCAGAGATCAGGCAGACTGAGGCTGTGAAATACCAGTTGAAGCTTGCACTCGGTGATTTCATCCAGAGATCACAGTTTGGGATTACTGAGATATTTTAGCAGAGATTCACAGAGAACTTCATCTGGCAGTAGAGGCGTATTTTTCAGAGATCATTCATTAGAGGTTTGGCACATTTCCCAAGAGCCGTACTTCATTTAATGCTGCTGCTGTACAGGCCGTACCAGCAAGGGCCGTACATTTTCACCAGGAGAAATCCTTCAAGATTTGACCACCAGTCTTTTGGCAGAAGGGGCGCCTAAGGTTATAGAAGCTATTCCTCTGTTTCTGAGTCTGGATACTGAGTATTTGGAGTTGGCCGTACTATTGCACAATTCCCAAGGTGGTTGCAAGGAAGTCAGGTTTTTATCATAATAAATCTGTATCTCGTTTATTTGTTGTTCTTTCGCGCGAAATGTCATTGCGATATTGCTGTTGTTGCAAGCATTTTTTAGTTAAATCGCAGCTTTCAGCATTTTGTCAAAAACCTCAGAAAATACCCAAAAACGAAAATTTGCAAAAACAAACAAAAATCAATTAGGGTTTCAATTTGAGAACCACCAGGGTTCTGACAAGATAACCTCATTATATCAACTGAAGAATTGGAAAAGGCATGGAATACACAAAAGGAACAGTGCCAAAAAAGGATGGCACAAAGTTGGCTCAAAGAGAAACGAAATAGTTTTCCAAGGAACGTTGGATGTGGTGAGTTCAAGGATGAGTTTGCTGTCATGATCACTCTGGCCAACCAAGTCACAGGTCAAGTAGAAGCCCATAAGTTCCAGCCATGGATGTTCTACATCATGTCCCAACTTGTCAACAATAGAGAACACTACGACTGGCGAACTTTGATTAGTGACACTTTTCATAGCTAGATGATAGGGTTATTCAAGGTCCATGAATTCCATATGATTTCATACCTCGTATATCTAATAGCCTTTCAAGGCAAGTTTAGAGGTATGAATGTCGTTAGAACTCTGGGCGTGGAGCAGGTGTATGAGCATTACTCGCAGTTAGAGTTCTCACAGTTAGAGCGACATTTCAAGCGAGTGAATGATGTTTCCCTGATGCATATAGTGTGGGATCTTGACAATGAGTTGCATATACGGTTTTCAAAAGATGCCAGATTGGCAATGGCGGATTGGGCTGATTGGTTTATCCAATTCTCCACATTCTCCTACATTCGCATATATGGCTTCTCAGGCAGTCCAGCCATGCTACCTCGATATCCATCGGATAAGGTAGTATTCATGGAGTTCCTAAGGCTATTGCATGAAGTGAACACCTTTTTGCGTAACAAATGCAATTCTGTTGCCAGTTTCCCTTTTGAGATGGGTATATACAGATGCAAATCAGCAGCAGACGGTAAGTTGATGAGCAATGAAATGTCAAAGCTTAATCTCAAGTTTCTCATAGAAAGGCGTTCATATGACTCTTGGGGTCTCTTGGCAGCACACGTTGGTCACAATTCTTCACATAAACCTACAATGGAAGATTTTTGGTTTAGTTGTGAAGATGAGTTTGAAGTGTGCAGGTGTAATTACAGTAGATTTACTCTTCCTCAGATTGCTGATTTCTTATCAGAAGATGTGGAGGGTTTATCAGATGATGATGGAGAATTTTTACTTCCCACATATGCTAGAGATCAGGTACATTAGCAGCCACTTCGACCAATTGATTGGTACGCCAAAGAGAGCACCTTAGAGGAAAGGGCCAATCAGGTTGTAAAGAACAATAGGCTATTCTTGAATAGCAAGATCACATGAAGGGTAGTCACTCTAGTTACAGAGCCGCCAATGGTTCCCACCACACTACCTTCCACCTCTAGATGGAAACCCAGAGTGAAAGTGATGAGCAATCCTCTAGAGGGTACAAAGAACTGTAGGATGTAGATGAATTTGAAGGAAAAGATGCAGTCTCCTATTAGGAATCAACAAGAACAAGTGGATGCAACTGAAGATACAGTTGAATTAGTACCAGAAGTTGAAGCAGAGCCTCCCATTCTTCCGTCATCACCGTAGTCTTCTCCAATTCACATTGATTTGGAGTTTGATTCACCAATTCGTGACATCTCAACACCAACTCATTCATCAGGCGCTGATGAGACTAGAGCTAATCCTCCCAGTGAAGTTAGTCGAGACTCTTCGTCTTGGCTTGAGAACCTCTTGGGTAGGAAGAGGAGAAAGGCTTTTTACTAGTTGGACTTTGCAGAGTTTGATAATGTCTACCAAAACACATTAGGAAAGAAACTCAAGAAGCGAGTTCATGTGGAGAATAATGTTGACAATGAGGTGGTTATTGAGATTGCTACACCATCGGAAGACAAGAATGCCAACGAGGTTGAGGTTGATGACTTAACATTGGTCAAAGCCAACTTTGGTAGAAGCATGCAACAAGCTAATGTAAATCTCTTTGAGGTTGCATCAGTTAACCTAAAGGAGAGAGTGCTCAAAGATGGAGAAGACAAGGCAACCCTCAAGGCTGAAAATCGACAGTTGCGGCAGTACATCTCCAACCTACTTCACGGTACTTCACATGTCATCACTTTGCTCCCACAGATGCTGGAATCATTTGCAGATCAAAATCAGCCGAGTCAGTTGGTTATATATGGGAAACATCTAAGAGATTGGGTAGAAGAATTCGTCACCAGGGGCAGATTCATACTTGCAGAGATGTACCAATTGAGGTAAAACACCCACGATCTTCGCTCAGGAATTTAGGAGTTAGAGCAGAGCATGGCGGAAAGGAAGCCTAGGGACAAGATCATCATTTCTGACTTGAGGATGGCGTACGATTTAGTCACTACAGAAGAAAACAAGCAGAATTTTTTTACTTGGAGAGAACAAACATCTTCAAAGTAAAAACCTACGAAGCAATATCCGTAGAAATGGCTGAATGTAGACAAAAGGTGGCAAGTACTCTCAGGTTCGTAAGAAAATTTGTGTCACAAATTCCTTGCCAATATCAACGTGAGGATGGTGATTACATTGATCTCAGCGAAGTACAAATGGAGTTTCAAAACCTTATCCGTAGTAGTTTCAATGGTGACCTTGTTGATTGCAAGTTGAGTCAAGTTGCAGCAATGTCAACGAGATTTGATGAAGCAGTTGAAAGGAGAAGTGAATTTCTAAATTAGATCGCGGATGGCGAAGAGATGTTGTAGAGACATTACATCATTTAGAAGAGTATCAATGTTCCAGAAGCAGAGGCAGTTAACAGCTTTCTAGAGGACTTGATTGTTCAAGTTGCCGATGAGTAAACTACTAGTTGAGGCATGGAACGTTGTCCAAGGATACAATTTAAAACAACAGTTAACTTGATGCCTTTTCCAAGTTATCTGGCAATCCTCTTTTCATGCATGTCTATCTTTGAAGACATCTATTGTACAGTTGTTGTTTTCTTTAGTTTTGGATCATTTAACTGATGTTAGTCATTCCAGTTAATTGTTAGTTATCTTTGTTTAAACATAGGAATAAATCTTGCATGATTGGAAAGATTGATTGTTAACATAGGGAGATTTTAGGGTTCCCTACTCCTGTGTTTGTGTATAAATAAGAGCAACCTTGCTCATTATTTTTTAACTGTGCTTGTGATAACAAAACACTGAGCTTATTTTGGCCTGCTTCTTTGTTATTTAGTATATGTTCAACTTTGTTTGTGTAATTTGGTTTGATTTTAAATTGTATGCCTATTGTAGCTACAATCTACTGTCCCAGATGTGTGATTACTGTTGGAGTTTGAGGAAATAAATCCTATGCCTACCTTGCTTTGATCTACAGTCTCAAAATCTTTCGGGGTTATTGTTTCATGTTTTGCTTTCATAATCTTTATTTCAACTTTCATCTGAAAGTACAATGAGTCTTCAGATGTATTCTGGAAACAAGTTTATCTAAGTTTTGTGTTAAATCAATCATTCCTTGTTTACTTTAAATTTTCTTGCTCTGAATTTACTTGAGAAGTTAGAAGTGTCATTAGTTTAGGCCTAGTTGTAGTTGAAGTTATGAAACTAGAGAAAACCTCAGCTACGACGCAAAGAGTTTTATAGCCTTGTGCTCTCAGCTGAGATAAAAAGATAAGCAATTAGTTTAGCATTTTCTTTTTACGCATAATCAGCAAAGAGGGAGCTTCCCCTCCTAATTCGAAGAGCAGTCTAACTGTGCATGGCTGTTCGTTTCCAATCCACACTTCAGAGGTGGAAATAGAAACGGCAATAGAGTTTTGATAATAACATTAAATGTATAGCTCAAAGAAAATGTTTGCAACAATATAGAAATGCAATATATACTGATTTTAAAAGATTTCCACAATATGCTCACAGCTAGAACTAAAACCTAGGTCTGATCTAAATTATTTTGCAAGATAATGGACTGATTATTGCACAGAAATTTACAAAAGCAGTATAGAATGGCTGAGAATTACAAAGATATTAATTTTTGAACATACGCAACAAGTGCATTGAAGTTGCTAGTCTGAAACAACGCTGTAGCAGAAAACTGAAACCCTAAAAAATGCTCATAACTCCATTCTTAGCATATTCTCCACTCGGTAAGCCCTAACCATCTGCTGTCCAAACCTAGGCGCTACTATCCATCTTAGAAAATGCCCAAAAAACTAGGTGACCAGCTCCCTAGCTCACATGTCTCATTGGAACTGTATGGCCTGCCTTAAAGTGGTTTGGCTAGCAAAGGAAGTGCCTTGAAATGTGCAAATTGGTGTCCTAAATCTGTTATTTTCCCTCCTCCAATATACACAGAAATTTCTGATATAAACCGTCTCGAAATCTCAATGAAATCCAATCCCCGAAGCTTCGAATGTTTCCAAAATGAGTTCCCTGTAAATAAATCCACCAGGGTTGATCTTTCACAATTGAAATGGATGTTCCTTGCAAGGGTTTTCGTCCTCACAAAGCTGCTGGTAAAAACTTGTAGTTCTCTCCAAGAAAGTATCAAGCATATCTTTCAAATGAGCTTCAAAACTTGCTTTTTGTATCACTCCCAAAACCCCATGCCCCCACATTGGAAAAATAATATAATTTATTTAATTTTTGAAACCTTCTTATGTTTCCCTCTTGGGCGTCCCATTAAAAAGCCAAATATTTAATCTTTTTAAAACATTCCTTATGTCTCCCAAAAAGGTCACCTTTTAAAAAATAATAAAATAATGTAATGTTAAATATTTTAATTTAACTTTATAACTTTAACATTATTTTAAATTAAAATCCCCAAGCCATAGAATCTCGTAAAACAACATAGGCATCGCAACTTAGCATCCCGAGTAAAGATCAACATGAAAATACACCGCCTCTTCCTAGGAGGTGACTTACGAAAAAGTAGTAACAGACCCAATGCTCAAAATTGCTTCAGAAAGTGCTAGAAAGATGCCCTTGAAGTCCCAAACACGTTAGCAATAGCTTAGGAGTCCCCTAACCAACCATATTATCCTACGGGAACCTGAGGAATAGGCTAATCCTGATAATCATTGTCACAACTTAGGAAGGGGACATTATAGTCCTCCCTCCCCAAAATTGCTCGACCCCAAGCAATTGCAATTCTAGATGCTGTAAAATCTGCTCCTCCAATGTTGCATCCTCAATTGGTAGGTTTTTCCACTTAACCAAATACTCCTTGATTGTCCTCTTCCGTAGAGTATGCTCCCTGACATCAATAATTGCCTCAAGGATCAAAACCAACTTCCCCTCCTCATCCAAGGTGGCAACTCCAAGGAGGGAACCACATTGTGCCCCATGTCTTTTTAAGGCGAGACACCTGAAATACATTATGTACTCTACTATTAGCTAGCAACTCTAGCTTATAAGCCACCTCCCCAATCCGTTTGGAGACTCTGAAGGGACCATAGAACCGTGACTTAAGCTTCTTTTCTTGAATTTTCCTGAGTGTGGATTGTCTATAGGGCTGTAATCTCAAGTATACCATATCACCCACCTCAAAACTACGCTCTGTACAATGCTGATCAACATACATCTTCTGTTGGTTTTGGGCCTGTTGCAAATTTTACTTCAGAGATTTCATAATGTCCTAACCCTCCTGTTGTAAATCCCTAGCCTTAGGTACCTTATTGTCCCCAAATAGCAGCTCAATAAAGTTCGAAGCTTCATACTCGTACAGTGCCATAAACGGTGACATCTTGATAGACGTGTTAAGTGGAGTTGTAACAATACTCCCCAAGGTGCAACCATTTGACCCATGCCTTCTGCTGCCCTGAAACGTAATTCCTGAGATACCCCTCCACCCACTTATTCACTATATCCGTTTGCCCATCAATCTGTAGGTGATAACTAGTACTTGGAGTAAGCTTAGTTCCACTTAGTTTGAAAAGCTCTTGCCAAAATAAACTCAGGAATTTGCTGTCCCTGTCACTCACAATGCTCTTTGGCATCCCATGGAGCCTAAAGATCTCCCTAAAAAATACATCAACTACCAGTGTTGCTGTATATGTCACTGAAATGGCAAAGGAATGAGAAAATTTCTTCAAGCTGTCAACAACATAGACACAATCTTTGCCTTGAACCTTCGATAGCCTTGTGATAAATCCATAGAGATGCTTTCCCATTTCTGATAGGGAATGGGTAGGGGATGCAACAAATCCGCTGGATAGGTGTGTTCATGTTTATTCTGCTTGCATGTGGGACACTCTTTGATATACTTGAGGATCTCGTTTTTAAGCCCCTTCCAAGTAAACCTTTCCCGGATCTGCCTATATGTCTTGAAGAACCTTGGGTGACCAGCCATAGGTGCATCATGGAAAGTCCTCAAAATTATTGCCTTGAGCCTTGAAATAGGTACCAAGTAAATCCTATCCTTATAGAAGATCAACTCATCAATTACCTTGTACCTATCATCCTGTGTGGTCCCATCAAGAATACCTGTAGCCCATAGATCCTTAACATACTTTGTTGTAGTCAACTCCCTCCAATCAACCGATATCTCAACTAAAGAGCACAAGTAGGTCTCCTGGAGAATGCGTTAGCATCAATATTTGTCTTACTTTTGACATACTCGATGTCAAAGTCATAATCCTGGAGCCTACTCACCCACTTTTGCTGCCTATCATTCAAGTCCTTTTGACTTAGGATGTATTTTAGGTTGTCATGATCCGTTTTTACAATGAACCTTCCTTCTAATGGATAAGGCCTGAACTTTGGCCAATGCATGCATTATGGCTAGCATCTCCTTGTCATAAATTGAGTAGCTCCTCTCGACACCCCTTAGCTTCTTGCTCTCAAAGGCAATGGGATGCTTATCCTGCATTAGCACTGCTCCAATCCCCTCCCCCAAGGCATCGCACTCCAAAAAAAAGGGCTTAGAAAAATCAAGAATGGCTAGTATGAGGCAAGTACATATGATCTGTTTGAAATGATCAAAACATTGTTGAGCCGTATTTGACCAAACAAATTCCCCCTTAGTTAAGTTTGTGAGGGGAGTTGCCACTTGTGAGAAACCCTTCGCGAACCTCTTGTAGAACCCATATAACCCAAAAATACTTTAAGCTGTGATAGATTTGTAGGTGGTGGCTAGTCCATGATTGCTTTGATCTTATTTGGGTCTATTCTGACCCCCTTAGAGCTGATAATATGGCCAAGATGAAGTAATTTAATCATGCCAAAGTCACATTTAGACTCCTTGGCATAGAATGACTCCTCTAAAATGCTCAACACCTCCTCAAGATGCCTCAAGTGCTCATCCCAAGACATGGAAAAAGATCAACACGGATTTTCGGAGCTGCCTTCTGAACACCCTGTTCATACATGGATAAAATGTAGCCGGTGTGTTAGTCAACTTGAATAGCATCACCAAAACTTAGAATGCCCAAAGTGACATCTGAATGCTATTTTCTCTGCATCTATCTCCGTAACCCGAATATGGTGATACCTTGATCTTAAGTTGATTTTGGAGACGTAGCATGCACGATGTAATTCATCAATAAGCTCATCAATGCGCGGAATGGGGTACCTATTCTTAATTTTTTTTGTTGTTGAAGGATCTGTAGTCAATACACATGCACATTGAACCATCCTTCTTCTTGACCAACACTATAGAAGAAGCAAAGGGACTTTTGCTAGGCTTGACATGTCCCATGTCCAACAATTCTTTGATTGCCTTTTCAACCTTATCCTTATGCCTCTTAGGATGGTGGTAAGGTGTAGTGATCACGGGCTTAGCATCCTCTTCGAACTCAATTATGTGCTCAATCCCTCTTGTAGGAGGTCTCCTAGGTGGTATACCACTGAGTACCTTGCTATGCTTAGATAGAAAAGCTTGAATATTTGGGTGATGAACTTTTTTCTGCTCTGAAACTGTAGGCATTATGATACACTTAGTTGCCCACTCCACCTAGTCATGTCGAATCAATCTCTCCATTCTTTTGAAGGAGACCACTTTAGCATCATCATCTGACATCCCTCTGAGCACTATCTTCTTGCCCTTTGATTCAAATTTCATCTCCATAGCGTTTAGGTTCACGGTGAACTCACCAAGTGTACGCATCCAATGCATACGCAAGACAATATCTGTTTCCCCTATACTTACCACATAGAAATCATCCCTCAATTGATACTCTCCCAACTGTATGCCCAAGTTAAAGATTTACGTGTGCAAGTAAGGGTAAAACCATTTGCTACCATCACCTTAAACCCCTCAAATTTTTTTGTTTGGATTTCTCTCTTAGCCACGAGCCCCTCATCAATGAAATGAGTAGCACCTATGTCAATTAGTGTGATTATTCGCTGCCCACAAAGTACTTCTCTAACCTTGAAAGAACCAACCTTCTAAAAGCTAGAAAGTTGGGCAATAACACCTCATCCGTGTTCTTTTTCAGCCTCATCTGCTGCACTCTCCCCATCACTACTTTCAAATTCAGAATGCTAATCAAAATTTTCTGATGTAGTATCATCAGCTGAAAAATACTCAATCTGTTTGGCCTTTGCCTTAATGACACTTTTGTGTGAAGGGTCCCAAGGTTCCCTACAATGAAAACACAATTTCTTGCATCTAAGCTCATTTAGCTGATCAATGTCCAACTTGTTAGACACATTCTTAGGTGGATTGAAATCCTTAGAGAAGTGTCTTTTATCCTTGTCCTTCTTGTGGGGAAAATCCTTAAGACTGAAATTTGTTTTTGGAAGAAGAGGGCCTCCTTTCTTTTTAATGGCATCCTGTAGAGTAGGTGGATTGAGGGCCTTGATCCAACTTCTCAGGCGGTCTACAAGACCATCGACAAACAATACAATCAACCTTCTCTCCGATATATCAGTCACCAACACAAAGAGCCTCTAAAAATCTGCTATATATGTATCCACTGAACCACATTGCTTGAGTTGAGCTAACTCCTTAAAGTGTAACTTTGGATCCTTCTTATCGAACCTATCTATCAATGTCTCTGTGAATTCAACATAGAAGTCAATCCGGTCATGGCCCAAGGTGATCATACCGTGATGCCACCACTCATGTGCATTACCATCCAAGTGAATTGCAACATATTTGATGGCTTCGTCTTTTGGCATTGGGTTAAGATGGAAGTATGTGTATAACTTTTGAACCTATGCTCTAGCTGAAGTCTTTCCCGAACCATCATATTATGAGATAGATAGCTTTCCCACTCTCCTCTACAGATCATGGTTGTGATATCTACTTCCTCTATTAGGCCTATGTCTCAATTGGAGGTCCATGTAGTCCCCGAAAGACATTTCTACTTGAAACTTAAGCCCTGAATCCCTCCAATCCTAGAAAATTTGATCCTGTAACTCATGTTGAGTGGGCTCATTATCCATCTAGATGTTATGCCTTGGTGGAAAGTTAGGCATTAAGGGCCTAGAATTTGCTGTTATGGTTCTTGTCGGCTGAATTATACCCCTGTCATTCACTGAACCATCCCCATATCCATTATTCCTTCCATGTCCATTGTTACCACCATTGTGTCCCCCATTGTTTTGAACATTATTCCCACCATTTTTGTTGTTCCCTAATATGTGTTGGTTCGTTAGAGCCACCATCTGAGCTAAACTTTGCTGTAAGTCATGCTGCCATCTAGCTAGGTCATTTAGCATTTCCCTAGTGCTAGGTTCTTGTTGCTCTCTGTCACCCATTTCAATGCTTGCAAAGAGGTCGGTCTTTGGTTGACTCTCAAGGCTAGTGTTTGACCCGTTCCTTCTCAAGTTATAATGATGTGTTTAGGGTGGCTGCATTACTCATTCAACTGACATAACACTTTTTTTTCCAAACCCTCCAGGATGGCAGGATGCAACTGCTCTGATACCAGTATAATATGCACCCTAGTTTTTTTTTGATGCAATATTGTCTATTGCAATTTTGATAATAACATGAAATGTACAACTCAAAGAAAATGTTTGCAACAATATAGAAATGCAATATATACTGATTTTAAAAGATTTCCACAATATGCTCACAGCTGGAACCAAAACCTAGGTCTGATACAAATTATTTTGCAAGATAATGGATTGATTATTGCTTAGAAAATTACAACAGTAGTATAGAATGGCTGGGAATTACGAAGATTTTAATTTTTGATCATACCTAGCAAGTGCACTGAAGTTGCAGGTCTGAAACAATGCCGTAGCAGCAAAGTGGAACCCTAAAAAATCTCATAACTCCATTCTCAGTGTATTCTCCACTCCGTAAACCCTAACCATCTTCTGTCCAAACCTAGGTGCCACCATTCAGCTCAGAAAATGCCCAGAAAACTAGGCGACCAACTCCCTAGCTCACACGCCTCCGCTTGTAATTGTATGGCCTGCCTTGAAGTGGTATGGCCAGCA
>VDFB02366451.1:0-27833 GCA_007258455.2 Sequoia sempervirens
GAAGAAGTTCTATCATTGATGCCCGTTCTGTTTGGGGGCATCCTTTGTATATAATTATGACCCTGAAAAAAGTTCCAAAAAAATTGATATATGATACTGAAAAAAAAAAAATTGATATATTGTCAAAAAATCCAAAAACATTCAAATATGATGCTGAAAAATGCAAAAAAATAAAAATAAAAATAAAAAAGTTAATTTAGTGGTGAAGGCTTGGAAGCGAGCTACTTGAGGCCTTTGCATCCCTATTTCTTAGCGTGCATCCTCGACACTTAGCCTTTCTCCATCATGCCTTGTCCTTATTGCCTTGGTTTGGAATTGGTCTTTGTCTTTGTCTAGGGGCATCACTGTGTTAGCTTTGGTCTCTTGGATATGCTTGTCTTTAGGACACCTCGCAAACGGTGTTTTTCAACACTAACCCAACTGTGTTTTTCAACACAACCCCTGACATCGTGTGTTTTTCAACACTTATCGGTTTGGTCTTATCCAGTTCGGTCATGTGATCTTACCTACTTGCAAGCATTCGATCCTTATCCTCGGAACTCAGTATCAGTTTACACACTTAAAATTTTTAATTGCAACACTTAATGCTTGAGATATGCCATGATCTTTTCTTTGTATGCTGACTGATATTGATTTTCGTTGAGTGTCCTTGTCTAATAAGTCTCTCCGTGATGCATAGCTAGAGGACTTGGGGCATGGGGCATGTTTTTATTTGCTTTCTGCTTGTGGGTGTTGTCTTGAACCTCTTCAATGTCTCTTGTTGTCTCCTTGATACACTTAAGAGATTTATGGCATCATCCTTGAATGTTTTTGCACAACCATTCTCATGGTAATCTTGGCGTTTATGTCTTGATGCGAGCGTGGTTTTGCGACATTAAATTGGGTAAGCTAACATTGTAGTCATCTTGACCTTCATGTCTTTGATGCTCATGTTAGAATTTTTCCACATTCCAAGCTAATATAAATCACATTCATATCTTCATAGTTGCGTTTGTGACTAGTGATGATTGTGTGATTGTTCGATGTCCGGTAATAATGGCTCAATGATGAAAATAAGTTCTCTTACATTCTCTAATGAATGATGAACACACAAAAACCTATGTTACCCTATTGCAAGTACACCTTTGCATTTTCATCTAGCTTGCATTATTTAGACTTCATGTTAATTTTCACTTTTAGGTTGTATTATGGGTTTGAGAGGGTTTCCTTCATCTTTCTTGTGGATTTTTCATCAACTGTGATCACGTTCTTCATTTCCTTATCTTCTTTCGTGATCTCAATCAAAATTCCCTATCTTAAACAGTTGATTGATTTTGATGCATCCTCTTTATTGAGGCGGATTCTCTTCCTTCTCTCCATTTCTTTCCATTTCTTCCAAACTTCTATCTTCCATTCGATTTCACCCCACTTCTTTCTTCTAATTCAACCTTAGGGCATAATTTTTCTTGTGATCTACTGAGTTCTGTGATTCTTATATTTTTCATCTTACATCAAGAACCTTATCTTTCATTTGAATTGATCAAAATTTTTTCAATTTATTATTTCTCTCCTCTATCGAACGATTTAGATCCGGTACGTGCCTATCGAGCTTCCAGTCCTTGATTCGGCTTTATCAATTTATCATTTACTTCTCTTAGGACAACTTAGCGAGATTCTTATCTCTCACTTTGGATCTTGATCAGTCGACCTCATGTTCAAAGGCCTTTTGTTTATGTTTGTCGGATGTGATCACGAGTGGAGCCTCACATCGCGAGTTGTTTCTTGATCCCAAAATGATCTCCTGCTTTGCCAACTTCATTCTTTATTTGCATGTGATCCAGTCGACCTCATTAGTCAAGGGGCAAATCATGCAACCTAAAATGGTCACCTAGACTTTGGGCCCCATTTATTTAATTTGTCAACATCAACTTTCTGAATCAATGATTGTTGCATTTTCAAATCAAATTTCTTAATCAATTCGTAACTATTTCAAATGTTTCAATTTTCCCTAAGGTTTGAATGCTTCATTAATTTTATTTAATCAAAAGAAATAAATCCCTTTTAATAAATAAAATAATGTTATTTAATTGAAGTTAATATTACTTAAATAAAATGATGCTATTTAATTAAATCTATTTTTAATTAAATAATTTTATTTTATTTTATTAATATTCATTTCTAAATTACATAATCTCATTTTATTTTATTAAAAAAGATATTATCATCTTAAATAAAATAAAATAAATGAAATATCCTCTCAAGAATATCTGGTGATGAAAAAAAGGGAAACAAATCAGTTAAAAAGGAAATAAACTAAAAAGAATTCCAATCCAAAGTTTGTTTCTATTTTTCTTTTTTATCCCACATTGCTTACGAATTTTATATTCAGTTCATGCGCCTATAAAATGAGCCCCTCTTATTCATTTCAAAGAGATCCGCAATTTTTACATGGACTTATGCTACAAAGGAATTTGAATTTTGTCATTTTGAGATTACATTAGTTTGATTATATAAGCATCTTATTTTTAGAGCATATAGTTTAATATTACATTTTAACTTAATCTTCATAGTAGATTAATTTGCAAAATAATTCATTTATGACATTGCATGTAGATTAAGTTTCATTTCAATAAATTAGTTTGGTTTATTACATTTTACAGCCATTTAGATTAGTTTTCATTGTTGCATTGCAAGAATGGGATTCATGGAGATTGGCATTCTTGCTTCTCCTCTTTGAATCTCTCGTTCCGAGATTGTATTTGCAGGGGTAACAGGGTTAATCTGAGGGCCACAATATCAATCCCTGCTCTTCTTGGATAGAGAGCTGTGAATTGATTTGCAAGGACTCATTATTGAGTATCCTTGCATGCAAGGATTCACAGAAGTATAACATATTTTTAGTTATACAATACTCATCTATAACATGGTAATCTTCATGCATTTTTATGTTTTCCTTAACAAACAGTCTTCAAAATACGCTCTCCGATGTAAATGTACTCAGTTGAATTCCTTAAGTGAACTAAATTCACTGTTCACTTGTAGCCTTCAAAAAGTATAACCTGATCATTATGAATGCACAGTTGGTTTAGTTGCTTGATGGATAACTCTGTTTTAAACTCTTTCAGTTGTATTTCACTTCTCTTAATGAATATGATGATGTATCTTTAAATCATCCCATTAATGAATAGGGCAGCATGCCGAGCTCTACCCTTGTGGGAGCCCATTTTTCTCCACATGCTTGATCTTCAAATAATGTTTAGCTTTGTGATTTTACCTATACCTGCATAAGGAAACAAACATTGCTAGCATAAAAATAGAATATAATGATCATGATGTTGTTATTTCTCCTTTAGCTCATTTCATTCGTACTGCACTTGATTGATTGTTTCAATGCATGGGTTATAGTAGGTTGTACTATTGTGGGTGCCTCATATAGGTCACATCATAATTGGAGCCACTAACACCCCTCTTTTCCTCTTCCAGGTCAATGGAGCACAAGAAGAGAACTATGCACCATCCAACATCAATCGTCGATAATCAGGCAATGATGATTATGTCGTCACTTATATGTTTTACTTTCTGCATCTTCAGTAGTGCAATGTACTATTAGCAATGTATCGTAACAGTCACATCCACGGCTTGTGTGGATCTTTGATTTCTATTCTTTCCTTTTCATTTGAAAAGAAAATGCATTTAAATGTAATGTTGTAATATCATTCTGATTTTCGAAATCAAATGAAGCCTTGTAAAATATGAGTTTTTATGAAATAAAAGAAAGCATTTGAAATGCTATTTTGCTCCTTTTTTCAATTATGTATTTCTTTTAATTCTGTAACATTTGAATGGCACTTTGAAACTCAATTCCTTCTTTTAAAATGTATAACTGTTGCTCAATGCATAATGATAAAAATGTGAAACAACATTTGAAATTCAACTTACAATTTCACCTCATGATGAATAACATTTAGCCAGCTCCACCAATTGAGCCGAGGCGAAAAATTGGTAACATTTTTGCAATTTCCGCTATATGCTTGCTTGCTAAGCATAGATCAGTGGCCTTCGAATGTAAGGTGTAAGTGTGAAATAAGTAAATAATTAAAACAACTAAAACACTTCTTAATGAAACATTATATCAAGATATAACATAAATTAACTAATTTAAAGAACATAACACTGGAAAGCGTCTCATTGTCTCCTATCTCCAAAGATTTATCAAGTCACGAAAGGTGCTCAGAAATGGTAAGCAGTGTGATTGTTTAAAATGCCGATCTAGAGAATGGAGTGATGCTAAATGAAATGATCTAATGATTGATAATGATTTCTAGATGATATTGATGATACTGTAATCTATTCTGACATGAAATTTGATAAATGGAAGCTATAATAAAAACTATGATGTAGCCATGATTCTAATTCTACTAATGTTATGATTGCTATGATGCTATTGTTATTGCTTGATTTCTTGATTGCTTGATTACTATTCTTACAAAGTAAGTTTGCACAAAGTTAGGATTTATTCTTTGCTTCAAAAGGTTGTATTTATAGATTTACGGCAACACATTTGTATAGGGGCAGCACAACAAAGGCTTGGATTCAATCTAGAGAATTGAGTGGTGAGAGATTGAGAAGCTTGAGTTGATTATAGGAATGGTTCCTCCCCATGAAAACATCAGGCAAGATGATAGGAAGAATCAGAGGAAGGAGATTGAGAGGATTGCCTGCAAGTTTGTCTCTGAAGCTTTCCCATGAATGCCAGTTGAATTAATTAGATTTGAAAAATCTAATTTTATTGGTGAGTGAATAAAGGAATATTGCTTTATTTGAATATTTTTGATTTATTTAAATTTAGCAAAGTAAGAAGATATTTAATTAAATGAAACAAATATTTGATATTTGCTTATTTAATAAAAAGGGATATGATAATTAAATAAAACTTTAGGATATCTTTATTTAATTAAGAGGAAATATGATAAGATAATTAAATAATACAAAATATTGAAGTTTGCTTATTTAATAAATGGATAAAATATAGAAGAAATCATGATGATAATAATTAAATAAAACAACGTATCTAATTTTGTTTATTTAATTAAGAGGAAATAATATGGTAAAATAAAAGAATTAAAAGTGAACTTAATATAAATAAATATTTCTATTTATTTATTAAGTAGATGAATTCAATGTTAATTAATCAAATAAATCATATTTAATTAATTATATTTTCCAAACCATTTTTAGGTGTATACATTTTTCCCCTCTTTGAAGTGATGTGTTTACACATTGCTTCAAAGAAAATTTTGTTGCTGCTACTAGTATTGACGAAAAAAAAAATTAGTATGCCCCAAACATGCCCTAGACATTGATTTTAGTTGATGATGGATATATGCCCCCTTGGGAGATAAATTAATGAATTTTTTATTTTTTTGGATTTTTCAAAAAATTTCAAATTTCTATGATTTATATGATGATTTGATGTAGATTTGATGTTGAAATAATTTATCTCTTGATATAGAATGTAGAATTTTTCCCTTGGATGAATTTGTATTAATCTCCCCTAAAAAAATCCTACCAAAAATAACCTTTAATAGGTCAAAAAGGTCATTTTCAAACTTATTTGTGCATTTGAGTTTATGAAATCTTTGTGAGAGAAATTTGGTGCAATTTGGAGTAGGATGTTGATTCCCTATCACACTCACCAATTCAAGCGTGTGCGACGTCACCAACGCCTGGCCGCTTACGGACCTCCGATACGTACCCATAAACCCCCTCATTTTTCATGCTATCCTCATTTTTCATGCGTTTTTAGGATTTTTAAAATTTTCTTTTCTTTTAGCACTTTCACATTCCATTGTAGCACTTAGGAATGTTGTTTTAGCGCTTAGGATTGTCGTTTTAGCACTTAGGTTAACTATTTTAGCGCATAGGTAGGATTAATTAGCGCTTCCATAGTTTTAGCGCTTAGGTTAGAAACTTTAGCGCTTTGACTTGATAGTTTAGCGCATTGACCCAATAGAATAGCACATATGATGAAATGGCGCTTTGCCTGCCTATTTTAGCGCTTTAGACTGATGAAATAGTGCATATAGTGTTTTAGCGCTTTGAATTCCTGTTTTAGCACATCCAAGTCAAATTGATGAAGTTTGTCAAATTTGTCCTTGATTTTGTCAATTTTTGATCCTATCAGCCATTGGTTTGATATGATTGATTATCCTGATCAAGTAGATTATGTTCAACCTCATGATAGGCGAGGTCTGATGTTTGATTGATGATAAGAATCCTCATGATAGGCAAGGAATAATTATAGTTTGATTGATGTACCTCATGATAGGCGAGGTTGATTTGATGCATTAATGATTGACCTCATGATAGGTGAGGTTCAATGATGCTTGCTCACGAGATTTGTTCAAAATTTTCATCAAGAGATGATTAGATTTGATAGGATATTTAATGTTTTGACGATTGACATGGAATACTGACTTTGATCCTTTCATGATAAAAGGAGTTGTTGGAGAACCTTCAGGTTCGAGAGTGATCCCCATGGACATTTGATCTGATACCATAGTTGGTGCAGCCTGAGACGACTATTATTACACGTTGTGGATTGTCTTCTCTTTTATTCATGCCCCAAATTAGGATTAATCGGGGTCTCTTGGAAGTGTTAGCTGAGAGGTGGCATAGCAAGCATAACACCTTTCACCTTCCTACTAGTGAGATGACAGTCACCCCAAAGGATGTCTAGCGGATTTTGCAAATTCCCAATGTTGGAGATGTGGTTGTTTATGACTCTATAGAGCAAGGTGGGACTGATGCTCTCCACAGAGTGTTTTAGGACTATCTGATATATGGGTATTGTATTCCTTGGTGTGAGATGGCGGATGCTTATGCCACCCTTCCTGCAGTTTTTGTTGGATTCATTAGAGGGTTTCTTTGTCCTGATCACAAGTCAAAGGGACTTTCTGTTGGTTGGGGCCGTGTACTGGAGAGAATGGTTGTTCATGGGATGATATTTTCTTGGGGCATGTGCATGCTTGCCCATTTATATCTTGATTTGCATTACGCAGTTTACCTTCAAGGTCAGAGTTTGTCATCTAGAGCCACATTACTATAGGTATGGACATGGGAGCACATAGTTGTCATGCGTCCAATGCTAGTGAGACAGAGACCAACTATGAGACCATATGTGTATAGATATGTAGGTCGCCTTACTCAGTCCAAACTGGGTAAGTTAGAGCATTGGAGGAGAGTGATTGATGATATAGAGTCTGTGACATGGCGTCCCTACCTTGACTGCAAGCATTGGGATGAGGATGATATTCAGGTGCCTTTTCTCTGTCAGTTGATGCTACTGATTGGTCGGACTCGTTGGGTGCTAGAGATATTTTTGATCAGATGAGTGTATAGATAGTATGGTTTGGTTCAAGGTATACCCCAGGGTGTTTCCCATTATGCCCGTCATCAGTCAGATTCTACAGATTGGGGGCCTAGTTTGTCATATGATGTTGTTGTTCATGAGTTTCAATCTTTGCAGCCATTTGAGTGGGATATCCATCTTGAAATTGTTGAGCCACATGTGACAGTAGATTATGTTGAGTATCTGACTTTGCATCCTCTCCAACGCATTACCATTCCTGATGAGCCTACCCCATTACCTGTAGAGGAGGATGTTGGTGTTGCACATGGTCATAGGTAGAGGAGAGAGGAGGTTGATGAGGTTGAGGTGGAGGATTTTGAGGTTGTTGGTGAGGAGGATGTTGGTGATGAGGAGGATGTCGGTGGTGAGGAGGATTTCGGTGGTGAGGAGGACAGTGGGGATGAGAGGAGTGGTGATGATAGAAGTGGTGATGATTATGATTTCAAAAGTGGAGATGTTGCAAGTGGATCAGAGCCAGCCTTAGATTTGCATGAGCACACAGTGCCTCGTAAGAGGCAAGCAGTGGGAGATCTAATAGAGTAATTATAGATTGCAAGCCTTCAGGTGCAGTTAGAGACCATATAGGCTTAGCTTGTTCAGACTCAGGGTTTATTGGCATAGACCCAGACTCAAATGTAGGTGTAGGCTCAATCACACGCACAGGCTATATCATCAATACAGGCTTAGTTGTCTACAATACAGGCTCAAATTACAGCATTGACAGCAGAGAGGGATACTATTAGGAAGACTGCAGAGTCAGCTTAGGGTCGGATTGCATCATTGACAGCTGAGAGGGATGTTTCCAAATTTACTATAGAGAGTGCTCAGGCTACAACTGAGAGATTACCGAGATTGGAAGATGGTACCTATTTAGTAGATTATATGCGAGAGGTTACCCATATTGGTGGAGAGGTGGAGTACTACAGAGGGAAATATTATGATGTTGTCCCTTCAGAGTAGAGAGTGAGTTACAAGCAGTCTTGATCTGGTAGGACTTGTTCTAGGACTATCAATGCGGGTGTGACTTAGCCTATCCTCAGAGATCCAAGACATCCCAGTACATCCGGTGGTAATGGAGGTCCTAGTCCTGTGATTCCTGCACCGTCTGGAGCCAGTAGCACCTATTTTTGATGATGTGATCCCTCTATTGTATATTCTGATTACAACCATTTTTTATGTTGTCTCTCTTCATTTCAGACATCACTGTATACTTGAAATTTTATGATTTTGAGATCTATATGATATTTAGCATATTTTATCGATCTATCATGTGTGTTATATGATTCTATGTTGAATGCATTTATTTCTATGTTCTATATGCCATGTGACTAGAAAACAAAACAAAAACTTGAACAACAACACTCCAAACAGCAACAGGAAAACAAAACTGAACTGAAAGCAAACTAACAGGCCCTGATGGCCAACAAAACAATGCGCAACAATGCTTAAAGAAAGAAAAATTACTAAGATTAAATGTGTGAAACACACTTATTTGCAAACTAATCTACCTAACAGTGAGATAACCTATCTCAAAGGCAGTGCTTGAGGTGGATCCCATTTATTGGGATAGACAACACCTCACCAATCATCTTTGAAAGTTGGAATGCATTGTGCTTCTTGCATTCTTTGATCACATAAGGCCCATCCCACATTGCATCGAACTTGGAATGTCATCCAGGTCTACTTTTAAATTCATTCCACTTGAAAACTAGATGTCCAACAATGAAATCACGAGGCTTCGCCCTCTTGTCAAAAGTATTCTTCATCTAAGCTTGATGTATTTCCAGCTGTCTGAGAGCTTCTTTTCTGGTTTCTTCGAGCTCGACCAGCTGTGCAAACCTCACTTCAAGAGGTTGTTCATTCAACAACTCCAACTCTTTAACATAACTCAATGTTGGTAATTCAATTGAAATAGGCAACCTAGCCTCTCTGCCATGAGTAAAAAAAAAAGGTGAAAAAATAGTGGCTCTTTTAGGAGTTATTCTGTTAGCCCAAAGGGCTAGCTTCATCTTTTTGTGCCACGTCCTTTGATTATCTTCAACAATCTTCTTGATTATCTGAATTAGATTCTTATTTGTGGATTCCACCTATCCATTGCCCTGTAGATAATAATTTGATGACGTGTTCAAATAGATGTTATTTCTGACAGACCAATCTGAAATCTTCAATCCTATGAAAGCCAAGCCATTATTTGAAATAATTGAATCTGGAACACCAAATCTCGATATGAGATCCTGATAGAAATTAAGCACTGAAGTTTCATTTGCTTCCTTTAAAGCAACAACTTTGGTCCACTTTGTAAAATAATCCATGGCAATAAGAATCCATTTATGACCCGCACTTAAAGACAGATTGATAGGGCCAATAAAATCTAAGCCCCACTTGGCAAAGGGTTGTTCTACCTGAATCGGATGTAGGGGCAGCAGTGCAAGCCTCTATTTACCAGCAAATAAAGCACATTTCTCACACTTTCTGACCCATGCAATTGCATCTTTAAATAGATCTGGGCAATAATAACTAGCTCGCATAACTTTCAGAGCTGTTGTTCTTGCAGCAAAGTAACCTCCTGAAGGTCCATCATGAAATTATGCTAATAGCTTGTCGACTTGATCAGGCTTAATGCAATGTAATAAGACACCCTGGAAATCTCTCCTATAAAGAATGCCATTAATGATTGCATAAGGAATGGCTTGTAATCTGTAATACCTTATTTTTCTCTGTCTAAGCCTTCGGGGCATTCACCAATTTGCAGATAATGTATCATCTGTTGCAACCATGTAGTAGGAGGTGCTTGAACATCACTCGGAATATCATTATTTAACACTGTTTCTGTATTTGCAACCTCTTTTAAGTTGTTGTCCTCATTTCCAACAATCTGTTCGCACAAACCTTTGCCTCTAACGAGCTTGGTTACTTTTATATCAACATCGAACTCCATTACTTTAGTGATCCAACCAACACGCTTATCATTAATATCCTTGTTAAGAAGAAAATATTTAATAGTCGAATGAGCTACCAACAAATGAACCTTGCTGTTGGACAGCATGTGTCTGAACTTTTTCAAACTTCTTACAACAACAAAAACATGTTTGTCCACAAAAGAGTATTTTACCTTGTAATCATGCAAAACTTGGCTGAAAAATGCAACAGGTTGCTCCAAACCCTCTTTGTTTTGCTGACACAACATAGCTGATACTATATCAATTCCTCCAAAAGCATATAGAATAAAGTCTTTGTCAAAGTTTGGATTAATGAGAGTAGGAGCGGCTGCGAGCGCTTCTTTGATCTGCTCGAAGCTCCTCTTGCCTTCCTTGGTCCAACTGAATGGCATATTCTTCTTTAGCATAAAAGTGAGAGGTTGCAACAAGATGCGATATAAGGTATGAACCTCCTCACAAAATTTATTCTCTCAAGAAAACTTTACAAGCCTTTCTTGTGAGCTGGTAATGGCAATTCAAGAATTGCAGAAACTCTTTCAGGATCAATTGAAATATCTTGCTTTGAGACAATGTTTCCAAGCAGTTTTCCTTTGTGCACTGAAAATATACACTTCTTTGAATTGAGAGACACTCCGAACTCCCTGCACCTCTGAAAAATATGTTCCAAATGATCCAAGTGTTCATTAGCATTTATGGAAAAAATAGTAATATCATCTAAATATACTAGAACAAACTTGTTCATAAGGCCATGAAAGGACATATCCATAGCACACTGGAAAGTTGCTCCAACATTTGATAAGCCGAAAGGCATCTTCTTGTAGGCCATCGTGCCCCACTTGGTTGTAAACGTTGTTTATAACTGATCCTCTTGCTTAACCTGAGTAGCCATCTAACAAAGAAAATCTGTCAGAACTAGAAACTAGTAAAATTTGCTCCATGGAAGGGAGCGGATAATGGTCTTTCAATGATACTTTATTCAGATCTCAAAAATTGACATAAAGTCTGATTTCTCCACTCTTCTTCCTGACTGGCACTAAATTTGACACCCAAGAGGTGTGCTTGATAGGAAGGATAATACTGCTCTCGACTAACTTATTCAGTTCAACCTTCATAAGGTGCTCCAACTTAGGATTAAGTGGTCTTTGCTTCTGCCTCATCGGTTTTGCATCGGGCTCAAGCTCAATGGTATGCTGGGCTAGTGCGGGGTTAAAACCTCTTAAATCCTTGTATTCCCAAGCAAAAACATCACTATATTTCTGACATAACAGACTAAACTCTTATTGTTCCTCTGGATTACATACCTTTCCCAACTTAAGGAGTTTGCCTTTGAAGATCTCGATGGCTGCATAATGTTCCTCTTTAACTGTCAAGCTGCACTTATCCTTTCGCATTTGATCATCTGAGTTAAACACTGATTCCAAGGTCACCAATCCTCTTGGTAGCTTTTTTTTTTAATTGCACAATCTAGTCCTCATACTGCTGCTACCATTTTTGCTGATTTCCATCTGCGAACTCAGCTTCAGCAATTAGGAAGTTCATGATTTGCTCATCGCTGTCAAAAACCTACCAGCTCACATTATTGTCAGGTACAGAAGGTCTGACCACTATCTTCACGTACTGATGTGCTTCTACCTTATGAATTTCTTTGGGGGTGTCAAACTGGGCTCCTATGGTAGCGAGCCTGTCAACATGCTTATTTTGATTTTGAGGAATCGACAAGATATTAAAAGCATTAAAATCTTCCATTAAATCCCATACACGATGCTTGTATTTCTTAAGCAAATCATTCTTAGCAACATTTAAATTTCTGACTTGATTCACAATTAACTTGAAATCACCATAAACTTGCAAACATTTAATACCTCGTTTGCAGACCCATTCGAGGCCATGCACCAATGCTTCATACTCAGCTGTATTATTTGAACAACTGAAAGAAAATATGAAAGCTAAATAATATTTATCACCTTCAGGTGATATCAACATAGCTCCACCCCCGACACCAACATTGTTTCTCGAACCATCGAAATAAAGCTTCCAAAGTTCATTATCTTTTCCTGCAGATGGTTCATCCTCTTTACAAAGATTAGGCATGTCGCAATCAGACTCCTAATCCTACCTCATCTGTGTTCTGAAATGGATCAAGCTCGTGATCTTCAGTTGCCCATTCATTAAGACTGATGCAGTTTTCCTGGGTGCTACAGTCTGAGGTCATGGTTTGCTCCTCCATTGCAAAGGTGGCATAAAGGTTAGCATTTATAGGGTTTGGGGAGTATGGTTCGATATGGTCTTTGGCGAGAGGCTTAGACTTTATAGTCACTTTCGTACCATACCTCATTCTAAAAAATAGATGAGACCAATCAGAAGAAAAAAACCCACCCAACTTGGCTGTAAAATCCCTTGACAAACAAATGGCAAAGTGCAGTGGTAAGTCTATGACATGAATATCCTGATGAATAGAAAAACTTGGGGATGCGTGCAAGGTAAGAGCTAAGTTTTTGATAATACCAACAGTCTTAACAACAGACCTGTCTAATTGCACTATGCCTTTATGAGGATTAGGCTCATAAACAAGACCTAATTTATCAGCTAAACTCTTAGGCATGACTGAACTATTGGCACCAGAATCAACCATACAATTATGCATAATTTTATCACCTATGATTAGACTTAAGTAAAATAGACGGGGCATTACCTCTTTTACTTTCTACCCACTTTTCTCCTCCAATTCATTAGCCATCACAACCTTTACAAACCCTTGATTAACGTTGTCAGAAATAGACAACTTAGCGAAAGTGTTCTGCAACAAAATTTTCTGTCTTGGAAGCTGCAGAGCATCTAATATCGACATGTTGACAGTAGTTTTCTTGCGATGCTCAACAATATTGAATGACGAAGAGGTCACCTTTTGCTGGTTTTTTATGACAGCAGCTTCATTTTGCCTCTATAAAGGCTGAGAATGCATTTTTAGTTGCTCCTTGCTGGGTATCTCCTACCCTCTTTGTAGAATCTGCATTTTAGGCTGCGTGGCAGTGCTAACACCTGATGAAACAAGCTGATTATTGGCTGAAGGCTGCTGCTGTGAACTTCTAGCCTACTGTCCTAAATCCATAGCTCATTTTTTAGATCTCGTATTAGCCGAAATAGGGGAATTTGGTTGACCTTGGCTGTTCACGCCACAGAATTTAGAGATCGGCCAGTTCATCAAGGTGACTTCTAAATTATCTTGTTTTTCTTGATTCTGATCTACAACATGTTCTGAAGCAACATATATATTTTGCACCATTAAAGCTTGATTTCTCACTCCGTTGGCGCACGTCGATTGGTTGTGGGGCTGATTGCATGGGTAACACCAATCACAATCATGAGCAACATTATTTTATGGCACAAGTTCCTTTGACAAATTGGCTGTGTTCGGTTTGTATGGCTGGAATGGCCTAGGGTTAAAGTTTCTCCGTTGGGATTGATAGTCATTTTGGAAAGTGGGTCTATTTTGCTGGTTTTGCTGGTAAGGGGATTGATAAGACTTTTTTTCTTGACCAACCTATTTTTTAATAGTCACAAGATCGTTCCCAAAAGTCTTCAATATGCTCTTAATCTCCTGCATCTCTGGATTTGGGGCTGATACAACAACTTCTTGAGTTGTGTTATGATATCCTATCGCTGGAACTAGCGGAACAACAACCAAGGGAGGTATAGCAGTAGGAATAGGTGGCTGTATTTCTTGAAATAAATGCATAAGAGGTCTAGGAGTTATGTCTCCAGCTTGAATGAGGCAATTTTCAGCATTAATGACAATATTATAAGCGTTAGGAAGTGTTAGACCACCCATAGACTGAGTCATAACAATAATCTTACTGTTTAAAGCTTTTAAATAAAATAGAAATGCATGCGCTGGTAAGGGCTTTACCGTTGTCAGAATCTTGTCCCAAGTCCTCTGAAATCTATAGTTGAAATCCGCCAAGTGTTCATGTGGCACCCTTTGAATGGTGCTCAACTGCTCTAATAAAGATAAATTGTTAGATTTATCAACAAAATGTTAGTATAAGCCATTACCTAACACATCCCATGTTGCGATCAAGTTGGCTATGAGGCCTCTGAACCAATGCAATGCTTTTCCCTTCAATGACGCAGCTAACAACCTTAGAGCAACATTCTCCTATGTGATATTGTGCATCGAGCATAGTGTGGCCACGTCACGGATATGCTCGATTGGTGTAGTGTAATCCTCTCCAGTGAAATATGGTAGTCCTTGAAGGGATGCAACAGGAATATCATCATGTTGAGCAATATCTAATGGAATACCTCCATTAAAGGGTGCGAATGGGTGCTGCCTCAGTGGTGCTGCCATTGGTGGTACTTGTGAGATTGGAACTAGTACACCAGGTGACAGAACTAGGGCACCAAGAACAGGAGGTGTTGAATTTGATCTTACAGTGGTTTCAAAAAGCGTTCTTGTTGTCCTGCCTCTTCTTTGTGATGGGGACAACTCTCGATACTTGAAGGGTGCAAAACTTGATCTCGTCTGTATCTTTCTCATGCGTAGGCTGCACTAGCATGCAAAAAATAGAACCGAAGTCACCAGGTATATTGTGATAGCCTCCAGAAGGCTGAAAAATCTGTTGCATACACCAAACAACAAACTAAAATATTAAATATTCTCTAAAAGTAGCTTTCAAGGTCCCATTGGGCATGCCAAAAACTGTTGTCAATAGATTTGCACCCTGCTGAATGCAATATTCAGCAACCTACTGAAACATGGAAACCTCCTTTAGATGTGGGTGATCTGAGTGAAGGAGGAATCTCAAGAGTGAGCTGATTCTCTGAATGATAAGTCCTATTCTAAATTACTTCTAAGGAAAGGGATAAAAAGATGAATCTGAAAATAAATCTGAGCCTAAATGATAATTTCAAAACCTAATAATGATTTAATGATGATTACGATCTCTTCCTTACAAACAGCTTTCAGAAAGATGTAGTATTTTCACAACTTCTCATGAATAGTTAATACATAAATAATTTGCATGAAGACCTGACTTGAAGCACAACATGCAACCTGTATTCTAAACTTTCTGCATTAAGAATTACAGTTTAAGGACAAAGCAAGGACTTTGTAAACAAAAATAACAAGATAAAATCAAACTGAAATTGCAAATCGACGCATAAATGAGGAGTAGGAATGTTGTTTTTATTCAATTGAAGGAGAATCCACAATCTAAGAACTGAGTACAAAAATGGGTTCACAAGCTCCAAAATGTGTATGAGCAGGAACTCTGATCTGAACTACTGAGAGAGGAGAGCTAAAAGACTAAGTCTATCAAAACATAACTCTCCAAAAACCCTAATCTAAGCTCAAGAAAAAGCTCAAGGAAAAGGCCTTCAAACAATCTCAAAAACTGCCTGAAAGCAGAAAAAAGCATACTGCTTTTTATGATCACACTGTCAAGCCTCTAAAAATAGGCTAATCTTGCTTTAAAAGCTCAAAAAACATCTTATCTCTCCAAGATAGATCTGAAATACAACCAAGATGAAAAGTCAACAAAAATCTGCTAAAAATAGCAAGAAAACACAAAGCAATTTATATAATATCGCTTTTATGATTTTGCTTTAGAAGATGCAGATTTGCACAATTTGGCTTTTCTTTGCAATTAAAGATTTAAAATATTTTGCAAAAAAGAAAAGCTCCTTATTTCTCCATTACAATATTGTGATTTTCTCACAAAATCATAAAAATAAAACACAATTATCCTCTTCTCATCAAAATTCACATTGATTTCTCTAAAATCAACTAAATAAGAACCCTAAATGGATCATTGACCCCTCAAGAATACAAAACCTAAGTGACAAAAGAATCATCACTTTTAGATCATAAAGCACTCCTTATGCATATCATACCTTCAACCTTTCTCTTAAAGCAAATAACCATAAGGCACAAACCCATATTTCACTATGGCATAAGGAAAAGTCCTAAAGACCTAACCTAACCTAAGCACATGAAATAAGTCTTAAAAGACTTAAATATCGGCCAACTTAGGAAATTCGACCCCTCTTCAAATATCAACATTTAGGCTTTTGATAAATCATAATGCAAAGGATTATAAATTTCAACCACCATTTGCAATTCAACATGTGCTTAAACTGAACATTCTAGATGATGATGATGTCGCTCGAATTAGAGCATGAGAAAAGAATGCCAAACCCTAAAAATCATTTCATTCTGCACCCGTGAGTTTGAAGGAAGAAAACTCTGTCTGGAAGAATAGTTGCCATGATTTTGTCAAAAACGAGCTTACAATGTGCCTAGGGAATCTTCTCCATGTTCCTCAGTCAGTTGAATCTCTAGTGGGTAAGCTTTGTTTCATAGTATAATAGCCTTTTTCCACTTCATTCTAAATATCAGAGGACCCCAAGGCCACGGCCTATCATATTCATTCATGATCTCTCCTTGCACTTTTTGTGCATTGTTAAGCTTGGCCGACCCGCTATAATCTAGTGTTCATCTCAAAAGCTCTAAGAGGGAGCTTGCCTTGTGGGTTTTGTTCTTCTCCTCCAAGCACAAGGGTAAGCCATCTACACATAGCTTCATAGTTTCTATGGCCTCATATTTTGTTCTTCTGGCCTTGAGGCCGCGGCTATACACAACCTCTAATACATTTTCCTTGAATTTTCTATGTTTGCAACTCGAATTGTTGTGTTCCATTCACACCATGAGAGTTCGACTGTTTTTCAAGGGCTCGAAATCTTGCTTTAGGAAGCTATCTGGAACCTCTGGCCACAACTAGAGTGCTTACTTTCAGCCTTGAACTGGCAATTTCTTTGCTATTATTTGCTCTCTAGAGACTTAGAGGGTTTCTTCTCTACTCATAGATTTTGGCCATGTTCAGGCCGCGCCAGATGTGTATTGTATAAAGCATTCTCTTGAGTTTTGGGCTTGACCCAGAATAGAAAACTCTTCTTTATGTATATTTGAAAGCATTTCCGCTTGTGGGTATCATGGAAATTTGAATAAAGTCGTCTTTTCTTCCTTTTGTTGCTCGACCCAACTCAGAAAACTTGCATCTTCGCATTTTCTTGTTGTCTCTTCTCGTGGGCTATCACTGTAATTGAATTTTCTGTATTTTAAAACAAAACTGAACGTGGGTATTTGAAAACTCTAAAGAAAATTGTATTTTTTTTTTCTTCAAAGCTCGATTCAGTCACAGAAAAATGCATTTTTTGTATTCTATTGCTGTTTATGTAAAACCCATATGGGGTTAACTCTATTATTGCAATTCTTGCACTTTAAATGAAACCCTAGAAATAGATATTTGAGACTCAAAAACTACAAATTCTATTTATATGATCTATTCATATTGGCTCGACCCAAATGAAGCAGTGGCTTATTTCAGACCCCTTAAACCTAAGAATAACTCGAATGCTCGTATATTCATTTTATCTACTTGGCATTCTACATTTCATGAAAAGAAAGCATATTCATTACATCCATGCAAAAAACTAACACATAGCCATGACTATTCAGAATGTGAATAAAACTGACTAAACACCCAGCTCAAAACAAGGAAAACTATCATACATTGGAAACCCCAATGTGGGTATTTGCTGTTTGCTTTTAGAACACTTCCAGAACTGAAAACTCATGGTAAGAATAACATGACCTATATGTTTATCTATATTTAGTTATGGGCTCAACCCAAAACAATTGATGCTTACCTTGTTATTCCTGAGTCCCTTAATTTGAAATGAATATAGCCTAATATTCTTTGAAATACTGCATTAATTAGAGCTCCATATATTTCTAAAAAATAGTGAGCTCTACCTATGAACATCTTACTTGTATTGTTTTGAAAACTTGATATTTTGGAAATGAAGCTCATATATTTGAATCCTTGTTGAATCTGGGACGATCATTTGCTTGATACTTGTGACTCCTTGAAAACAATTTGAATGTGCATCATACTTGATTGTTGTCCCCTACTAAACACTGGTACATGATCCTGTTTGAAGCTCCATCCCATCCAAAATGAACTGGTTGTCCTTACTATAGCTTTTCACTAAATTTTTTTCCATACTCAGATAGTGTGTCATCTAAATATTGACACACAAAAAACCTCTCTTTTGAATTTCTCAGCTTTTACCATATAGAAAAATTGTTATTGCTTTCTATATTTGCACTTTGTAGAGATTTTAACTTGAAACATTGCAGCACGATGAACCACCTAGAAAATTTTAAAGTTGTATTTGCTTATCAGTCAGCTAGAAGTTACCATTGTCATTTGAATACACTGCATTTCCAGTCAAGTTGAAATTGATAGTTTATTAATCACTTGAGTGCCTTATCTATATTTCATACTCATCTGTAACATGGTACTCTTCATGCATTTTTTATGTTTTTCTTAACAAACATACTTCAAAATCTACTCTCTGATGTAAATGTACTGAGTCGAATTCCTTAAGTGAACTAAATTCACTGTTCACCTGTAGCCTTCAGAAAGTATAACCTGATCATTATGAATGCACAGTTGGTTTAGTTGCTTGATGGATAAATCTTTTTTAAACTAATTCAGTTGTATTTCACTTCTCTTAATGAATATGATGATGTATCTTTAAATTAGCCCATTAATGAATAGGGTAGCATGTCGAGCTCTACCCTTGTGGGAGCCCATTTTTCTCCACACGCTTGGTCTTTGAATAATGTTTAGCTTCTTGATTTTACCTATACCTGCACAAGGAAACAAACATTGTTAGCATAAAAACAGAATATAATGATCATGATGTTATTTCTCCTTCAGCTCATTTCATTCGTACTACACTTGATTGATTGTTTCAATGCATGGTTGATAGTAGGCTGTACTATTATGGGTGCCTCATATAGATCACATCATAATCGGAGCACTAACACCCCTCTTTTCCTCTTCCAGGTCAACGAAGCACAAGAAGACAACGGTGCACCATCCAGTATCAACTGTCGATAATCAGGCAATGATGATTATGCCGTCACTTATATGTTTTACTTTCTGCATCTTCAGTAGTGCAATGTGCTATTAGCAATGTATCATAACAGTCACGTCCGCGGCTTGTGTGGATCTTTGATTTCCATTCTTTCCTTTTCATTTGAAAAGAAAATGAATTTAAATGCAATGTTGTAATATCATTCTGATTGTCGAAATCAAATGAAGCCTTGTAAAATATGAGTTTTCATGAAATAAAAGAAAGCATCTGAAATGCTATTTTGCTCCTTTGTTCAATTATGTATTTCTTTTAATTTTGCAACATTTGAATGACACTCTGAAACTCAATTCCTTCTTTTAAAATGTATAACTATTGCTCAATGCATAATGATAAAAATGTGAAACAACATTTGAAATTCAATCTACAATTTCACCTCATGATGAATAACATTCAGCCGGCTCCACCAATTGAGCTGAGGCAAAAAATTGGTAACAGTTATGTAATGCTAGATGAAGTGTAAGTCTCGAGCTTTATGGAATGTAAAAATGAAAGCTATAGTTCTTTTACACTACCTTCATTTTGGAATGGTTTCCTAATTAGGGAAGCCAAGAAAACATAAATTCATCATAGTGTAATTTAAGGATTTTGGTTATCATATAGAAGTTGTGGATTCTGGTAGTGGAGTTGGGGCTGGTGAATCACTAATCCCTCTCATTTTTTCTGAGTTTCTACTTCCCCCTTTCTTGCTAACTCAATGGTTGTTGATTTTTTATGCTTTTCCACAACACTCTAGGTGTAGTTCTTTTCTTTTATCTTAGCATGGCTTGTGAATGACTATGTTTCAATTGGGAAGTTGATGGCTGTCATTGCATTTTTTTGTATGTAATCAATTTTTGATAATACTTTCATGAGTGAGGGCCTCAATAGACTTCCTTAGTAATCTATGCACCAATGGAGTTGCCCCATATATCAATTTTTTTAGAATTTTTACAAAGATTTGGTGTTTCTTGAGAAATACCACAAAAGTATACACTATAAATGGTAGAATGAAATCCTAACTTATTTCTTACTTCTGAGGCATAATTCTATGTGTTTTTTCTATAAACTCTAGATGTAGTTATTTTCTTCTACCTTCATCTTTCTTGTGAATGGCTATGTTTTAGTTCGATAGTTGTTGGTTTAGCTCTGATTTGCATGGCGTAGATATTTTTAGTTTTTGAAGACGGTTATTAAAAAGGTTATTGAATGCATGTAAAGGTTTCGCAAGAGTTATCTAGCAATGAACAAGAGTAGTCAACAATTAACTGGCATGGATAATGGACAACAACAAGAGTCAGTTATGGTTCGGTCAAAGTCTCCTATCTCCACCTTCCGACATTGTTTTCTAGACATGATGCATGGATGTGGGGCAGGCCATGGATGTGTGGGTGCATTCTCAGGGCTGTATAGCCACAACCATCTTTGTTAGCCACATATACACATGTACAAAAATTAGAAATAAAGTGAGATTTTGGAGACTTTTACCTAATTGTGAATGTCAATCCAATACCTACACAAACACAACAAACAATCACACAATTAGATCATTATACAAGTTAAATCAATATTCCCCATAGAATTCATTTGAAATGCACAAAATAAGAAATGGAAATGAAGAACACAAATGAAAATTATCAAATCCTATCTAATGCAAGCAGACTCTCAATCCCATGGGGGAATTGGTGCCATTTTGATGTTGAAAATGGGCCTTTCCCAATCCCTTCTAAGCTTGAGTGATGATTTGATGAATATTTGATGCTCTTTGGTTGAATTCTTGCACAACCTAGCTATGAAAATGATAAAATAGATGAACAATGGATGAGCAAATTCAAAATCTCAAGATAATGTCTCTGCATAAAGTTGTGGATCCTCAATCCAAATGAGAGCCTCTTATTTATAGATGAGAGTGATGGAGAATGAGGCAAAAGGGATGAATGTGGGATCAAACAACAACCAATGACCAAGTGCCACTTGTCAACATTGAGTGGACAAAGGTGGAGCACATTTTGGTCATTGTGCAATTAAATGCAATTAGGTGGAAATTCAAAATGGATGAAATGACATGTTGGAGGGAGGAGAAAAAGAATTAAATGCCACTTGGCTCAAGGCAAAAGGACATGTAAGAGGTTTAAATGCCTTGTTGGATGTACAAACCCTTTTGGAGGGATTTTTCAAATTTAGAGAATATTCCAACACTGATGTGTTTTTTAAAGTAATTGAGGATTTAATAAATCAATTGAAATAATTTTCATGAGCAAGTTGCAAAATCTAGAGGATTTAGGTGATTAAGATTGAGATTAATCAAGATTTGATTAATTTAAAGGGAGATTAGTTGATTTGACCATTTTGACTTAATTTTTGGATTAATTTAAATCAAAATGAGAGGAATATGATTTAGACTTAATTAAATAAAGATTTTGATTTATTTAATTAAAGGGGATGATGTTAGATTAAATCAAATAAATGTTAATTTATTTAATTTAATAGAATGACTTTGGAGATTTAATTGAAAAAAATGATTTATTTAATCAACAGAAGATGATGACTTAATTAGATAAATAATGATTCATTTAATTAAGAGATGAAATGTGATAAATTTAATCAAATACAAATTATTTGATTAAACAATTAGCAAAGGAGATGATTCAGGATGAAGCAGTGTTAGTAATTAGGATCAAGTGTAATCGGTACATTGTCCCTGTCTACACTCATATTTTGGAGCCTTTTACACCATTAAATGACAACTGGTTTACCATTAAACAATAGTTGAAACTTGTTTTCTGATGACTCAACAGTGGTTTGCAAGTGTGTGACTTGTTTAGGGATCAAATCTCACACTATATGTA
Source organism: Sequoia sempervirens (assembly GCA_007258455.2). Taxonomy (NCBI): domain Eukaryota; kingdom Viridiplantae; phylum Streptophyta; class Pinopsida; order Cupressales; family Cupressaceae; genus Sequoia; species Sequoia sempervirens. Next base: position 22,161 of record VDFB02366451.1, read on the forward strand.
GCCTATCGGCTAAATATATATTGACTTTGCATTAAGTTTATTATATTTTCTAATATGTTGAATCCCCTCTTTAAGTTTTATTGAGATCTTGTAGGTGATAATTTCAATATGTACGTAATTTCCAAGAGTCACAAAGGAAACAAATGATGATGCAATCTTAATATGAAGAAGAATGATTTCCTTTGTATTGTAAATCAAAGAATAAAGTGTGAAACCAATTGTTGTAGTGTACCCAAGACTATAGGTATAAAAAAATCTTACTTTTAATAATAATTACAAACATGCCTCACAATTATGAATGTAAGTATACACAAGAAAACATTAAGTCAATTCTACTAATTAAATGATCTAAGTAGTAGATAAAAAAGTCTAAACATTGAATCAATTAATAATCAATGATACAATTGGGTTATCAACCTCATTTATAATTGTATTAAGTTTAATTAAGCCATTAAGCCAATTGTGTACTTATACTATGTAAATCAAAAGTACAGTATACAAATGGTGTTTGTATCTTGAATCTACAAGCTACTCCCTTACAGTGTCATCAAAACTTGTAAATTACATAATTTATTTATTAAATTAGTATATCTTGTGGTGACTTTTAAATCCTTTATTTTTAGGTTAATTGTTGACCATTGATTTAATTTTTTTCATTTAACAAAAAAAATATAATATCTCATAATACATATATTTGTTTTTTTAATATATATATATATATATATATATATATAATGCTTCCAAATCATCACAATGCACCTCATGTCAGTTGACAACAACTTAAATTTACACGTTGTAAAATTTGAATCATAATTGATAACTATAGTTGAAAGAATTTATAAGCAATGACAAGAGCAGTTGAAGAATTACACCTTTATTAACCAAAATAGGGCCTAATAAATGCCAATTTGGGAAAGCATTTTTCCTCACTCTCAACTTGCTAAGATTTGAATTTTTTAAATCTAGCCAATTGAATTAACCCTTGTGAATTTGGTGCAAAGGATGGCTATCATTTACAGCTCATGAAATCAACAATGATCTCAAGCTCTAGAGATCCAAATATGTGCATTCCCTCAATCTTCAAATGAGCCAAAGTGTCATCCATGTTGTAATCTTGTCAAACATGTCATTGTTCTTCCCATACAAGTTTTTAATCTTTCCATACAAGTCATTCCACAATGGAATTCTTTGGTAGAGGATTTCACAAGATGGATTTACTCATTTTTTCAACATTGATGTAAGGAATGGAGATCTATCTCCACCATGCCTTTCTTTTCACAAAAGGAAAAAACTGAGATCTCTCTTTGATTTTCATTTCAAGAATGGTCGCCTTTCCTAGACTGATGATTTGCTAGTGCTAAATCAAATAGATTTTGCTTAGAAATGGTCGAGTATGATGGTTTCTTACCTTGATTTATAGTATAGTACTAAAAGAGGGTTAATGTTTTACCCTTTGTCTAGTAAAGCTTGGTTATTGCAATGGAGAGGAAGGTGTACTTCAGGACATACAAGCAATGGAATGTACTATAATGTTGATTTTTGGAAATATATGAAAGGTGCAGTAATCTGTTGAATACATAACTCCCACTCAAAGCAAGTAGGACGCCATTGTGACTTTGAAATTGGGCACCAAGTCTTACATTGTAACTACCGATGCTAGAGAGAGTGTTGGCTTAAGTTTTAAGAGAAAAAAGACCTGCCTGTATGAAGATATCCAATGACAAGAATATATAAAATGCTGCAAGCTGAAGCAACTTTTGTATATAATCTATTTTTGCATTACCTCCCAGATTATAGAAGTAGCTTTTGTTAATTTAGGGATGGGGATTGCAGGTTAACAACCACATTTTTCCCCTCCCCCTCAACTTTCGGATAATTACAAGAGTGTGTAATGGTTCTAGATGTTTGATCAAATTATATGCCATGCCCCCTACCATAATCACAAAATTGCATGATTTGGATCTATATTGCAGGAAATGTGAAGAACATAATGGATTTTTTGTAGTGTGATCAAAAGAAAAATTAAAAAACAATGTGAAGATTTCTTACTTGTTCACTGTTTTCACCTCCATCCAACAACCAAATTCAAATTTGATCAACACGTCATAGAAGACATCCAATGTTTCTTTCTGATTCACAGATCGCTAAAAACAAAGGGAGAAAGGGATGATTTGTATGAGTTTCATAGGTTTTAATAGTAAATTTGATTTGAATGACGTCCATATTTTTAGCTTTGTAGGGGCAGTTATTAAATTTCATGTAGAGTATTTGTAGTAGTTAACTGGCATTGAACTGGAGTGCAAAGGAATCCATAACTGCTAACTGAATTTGAACTAGAGTGCTATAAACTCTGCCTCCCGACGACCTTGTCCTTAAATGATAGGAATGTAGCTTTCAAATGCATATATGGTATCATGTCGGGTGCATGTATCGGTGCATTCTCGAGGTTGTATAGCCACAGCCTTGTAAGGGTGTATAGATAAAAGATAGATATTAAATGTTAGGTTTCTTCTCTTATTATTACTACGTCGAAGACATTAGTTAATTTTGTGTCAATTTTGCTTATAATGAATTTGAAACCTTTACTTAAAAAAAGTTCACACTGTGAGACCAGTGGGCCCCAAGGGGCTTTTGAGGGTATGATTTTTATGTCTAACAAAAAAACTAAGAAAGAATGTTTTGATCTTAAGATTTTTGGGCTTCCTAGTTCATATTCTAGGGTTGTTAAGTGTGTGAGACAAGGCATGGAATTATTCTTGTTTGACAACCAATGTATCAATGAACATTGACTACAATGCATTCAAGCAATCTGGAAGATCATACCCAACATAGATTTGCAATAGAATTTGTTTTATTTTTTCATCCAATTTAGCCACCATGTGCTTTAGTTTTCCTAGATATAGTTACTCTATGCATTGTGAGGACTGTTTTTGGAGTTGGAGGCATTATCCAATTTGTCATCTCTTGATGGCACTCTTTAATTTCATATTTTTTAAGGTTTTCTTTAAGAGTTTTTGGGAATGTTATCCCCTTTAAAAAGAAGATTTCAAGGATGCATTTATTGAAAACTATCATTCTACAAAAGAATTTGAGTTTGATTTGTCATAGGTGATTATGCTGAGAATTGTCAATGATATCCATTAGATTGCAACAACACCACTCTTTGTTGTGATTGTTGTAATTTCAAGGAGTATGAGGGTAAACCCACAAAAGTGGTTTACAATTCGAATGAGGAAGGAAATCTTGGAAAAAATGACCCCGTGCCAAAAATTTTCATTTTGCGGGTTCGAATGAACTCATTGGTTCAAACGAACCAAAAAAGGGTTCGCTCGAACCAGGGTTCGAGCAAACCCATTTAATGCATGAACAAAAAAAAATAAAAATAAAAACCCCTTTTGGGAAGGGGGTTCAAATGAACCCTAGTTCGCTCAAACCCCTGGGGGTTCGCTAGAACCCCCCTAGTTCTAGCAAACCCCTTTTCCTTGATTTTTGACCTTGTTCACAAAAAAAAACCTAAATTTTTACACTTCAAAGCTCGGGTTGAGGATGAAAATGGAGGAACATTCAAAAACCCAACTAGAATCAGGTAGTCCTCAGAACAATCTATCAAATGAATATAATTTTAATATGTTTTGGTTTTATTATGTATTTGTTTTTTTAGTTTTATTAAATATAGGTTTTTCATCGAAAATGAAGGTCTTTGTTCTATACATGTGGAAAAATAGCAGATTATCAATTTTTTTTTTTGAAAAATATGAGTGCACTAGATATTGAAGTCCTTGATCCAACAAAAAAAAAAATTGAATTTCAATATATACAAAAAAAGTTACGTGTTATATGGTCACACTATGTCTGAATTGTAATTGGTTTGACTTCGAAACTTGATTAAAGAAAAAATATTCAACTAAAAAATATCTAACCAAGTGGAAGCACTAGATATCAGAGTAACAAATCAAATTCAAAATAATTAGAATTTTATCCTCATGGAAAAATTTTTATGCATTATACGGTGTGCGTCACTTTTTTAAAATGTTGTTTTATGAAAAAAACCAGTTTTCGTGGGAGATAGAAAAAGAAGTGAAATATGATTCCAAAAATTTTGAAAAAAATATTTTTAGAATCTACAAACAAAATGTGAAGAGACTCTAGTTTGCATCATCTTCAAATTCCTCATGGTTTAGCCACTATAGGTGCCCAAATGTGAAGATTTTGTTAAAAATAATAATTTTAGTGTCCAGTTTGGCCAAAAATTGTAAACCACTATTGTGGGATCACCCATGAATAAAGGGATACTTTTCTTATGTCATTTTTTAATGTATTATTTGCATCATAGAAAGTTGAGCCACATGTTCATGAAGTTTGCGACTATATTGAAAATGGTCAGGATCTTCCTAGATTAGATCTTCAATTTGAAACTACCAGCCTACTTCAAGAAGTTGGCAAGAGCCTTTTCACTAAAGAACGAATTTATAAAAATCATCCACTGAGAGAAGACTACCATGTTGGAAAGACCATATATGGTACTTCAGATGCAAAACCTATGTTGATATCCAGGAGGGAATGTGTTCACAAGGATTTACAATCCAAAGGAGCTTGTCTTGCTGGACAAAATGTATGCGAGGGATATTTTCAGGCTTCACAGAATATGTATGATACCTTTGATGGAGAGAAAAGATCTATGTTGCATCCCATAAGAGGGTTTACTTGTATTTGTAAGCACGACCAACTAAATTATGACTTCCAACCATTTTATGTAAGGTATCCAAATATTACAAAAAATGTAAAAAATGTAAGAGATTTCTACATTGGAATTATAATGTAACAACATAATACTATGTATTAGGCTTTCGCAAAATAAACCTATATCTGAGCCTGCGATGAAATAAGGGATCCTACTAAGACAACTTATATGCCAAACAAATTCCATGTCAGAATTAGAATGCAACTACATTACATAATTAGAATGCAACTGCCTTATGACTGTATTGAGAACAACACACTTATACCAAAGGTCTACATGAAACAATACCACAACTACTATGGAAATAATACTGCCAAAGTAGAAGCAGCATAGACAAACAAAAAAATATATCATTTTCTTTCTCTAATTGTAAAAATTGAAAAAATGGCTCAACATCTAATTCAAATCCAAGACAAAAATAAGGCAACCAGTTGAGTTTTTTTAACACTTCAAGAAAAATGAGTTAACACTTCAAGCAAAGTAGCATTTTTCTAGCTTCATAGAAAGTGTATCTGGTTGCCCATGATGAAACATTACGGTCTTTGGAAACTTGTACCCTAATAGCCATATATTCAATGCCCATGACTTCAAATAACACAAACACTAGTAATTTTGCACTAGGAAAGGGGCAATAGACACACTAGAAGTACAAGAAGGGTTCTACCTCAAGTAGGGCCAAACATTGGCAATGGGAAAAATAGTGTTTAACAAATAATTTTTACTCACTGCTACTCTATTTAGAGAATCCACTCATAAAGGTAGAAATTTAACAGATGGTGAGAAATATCATAAAAAGTGTTTAGACTTGAAGTTTTATGAGAGTGAAATTGAAAGAACTATAAAGGGGCAACTTTTGGGAAGTGTTCTAGATCTAGCTCACTATGAAATTCTTAAATGTTACCCCTTTACGAGTCCCAAAATATTCATTGTGG
>VDFB02366452.1:0-12705 GCA_007258455.2 Sequoia sempervirens
AAAAAAAATCCTTTGAAGTAACTTAGAAAATCAGAAAATCAAACACAAACTTGCAAGAAACTGTGTCATTCTCCCAGTTCAATGCATTCACTGCATTTTCTAGCGCATTTGTGCAATCTTGTAGCACATACAACTACTGTTATAGTGCATCTATGCAATTTTCAAATGCATTCATTCTCTATTTTGGCCCATCTAGTCAATCTTGTAGTGCATCTGTGCATTTACCCTCTGTTGCAATGCATTTGTGCATTTTTTTGGTGCACCAACCCTCTATTCTAGCGTATCCAGTCAATCTTATAGCACATTTATACACTTTTCTGGTGCATTTGTCCTCTGTTTTAGCACATCTGTCAAATATTTTAGCGCATTTGGGCTTTGTTTTAGTGCATCCATTAAATGCAAAACCCGAGAGTTAAACTTGTCCCCTATTTCATAGTTTGAAACAAAATTCAAAATCATTCCTTAGGTACCATAGAGTCTAAACTTGTTAAAATTGACCTCTACAAGTGGAATTCTCCAACCTAAACCAAGATCTAACATCTCAAAGTGCCAAAATCATCAAACTTATCACACCTTTTGATTATTAAGCCTAGTTTCATCATCGGGATTTACCGTCCTTTCATCACAAAACAAAGTTATATAGTCAAATCAAACTTAGTCTCATTAAAATTTGTCATTCTATTTGACTTAGTTGTAATCCTTGGTACTCTTCCAAACTTAGATCGAAGTTTAGTCAAAACTATAACACTTGTATGCCCGTTCAAACAAGGTTACAAAAACAAAAACTCAAGGAAAAAGGACTTGAAAAGCAAAACATTGAAGAGCCAAACCTTGGAACTCCAACCATTGAAATTCCAACCATTGAAACTCCAATCATTGAGACTCAAAACACCAAAACTCAAAGCAGTGAAATGCAAAACACCATGGCAAAAGTTGAATAGAATCCTTTCCATGGACTCAACAACACTGAAGGGGAAGAAATAATTGAGGAGGATATCCAACATGTTGAACAGGATCTAAACTTCCACAAATGCTTAGAAAATATTTTTGAAAGAAATGGAGAAAAGTACCTCCTTATGCTAGCTAAACAAGGTGTCAAATTACTTGAGGATTTTGATGTGAATCAATTAAAATCACCTCCCAAATAGCCTAAAAAAGAAATAAAACAAGTAATTTCCCTAACTCATCAAATGAAGAACCTTCAACAACAACTTCCTGACATGCAAAGGGATCATCAAAATGATATTTGATCCAAGACATTTGTCCCTATCCTTTTGATCAAGATATCCATACAATTCCTTTTCCCAAACATTGTTAATTCTTGAAATATGACAAATACAATGGGAAAACAAATCCAATTGATCATGTGAGGGAATTTAGAACCATGAGTCTTGAATTTGCTCATGAAGAAACTTATTTGATGAGGTTATTCCCAAGAAGTACAGGTGGACAATGCCTTGAATGGTTTTCAAAACTTGCACCACCCATCAAAACCTTTGAATAATTGGTCAACAAATTCATCACCCAATATTCTTATAACATTCAACATGACATAACAATGAAGTACCTTTGCAACTTGAAACAAAAAAAGGGTGAATAGTTCCCTATGTTTTTGTAAAAATGGAGAAGGTTGTTTGCAAGATATTCTCATTCCATACTTGAAAAAGAGAAGATGGAAATCTTTATCAATAACCTAAATGATGAGATGAGCTACAGGTTGGAATTGCAATGTCCACCCACATTCAAAAAATTGATTGAAAATGGGATTAAAATCAAAGAAGCATTGGTCAAAAGAGGAGTCATAAAAATTTACAATGAAAAAAACACATCAAACTCCTCTAACAATTACAACAACAATGACAAACCAAAATTTTGGCAACGAAACAAGAATGTGGGTAACAACAATGGTACAACTGAAAACCAAAATGCAAAACTTGTATTCAACTTGACAGCAGCGACCACCAAAACTAATCAAAACAACTATCCACCCAAAAACCAAAACAACAACCAAAATGTCAACCAAATCAACAATCAAGGTAATGTTGGATCAAAGACACCATCATATCGAACGTACTCAAATTGAAGAAGGTTCACCCCTTTAGGACAATCATTAGAATCAGCATTGAAGGAACTTCTCGAAGCTAAATTCATAATGTTACCAGAGGCAAGGAATTGGGAACCACAAGTTAAGCCTCGATGGTGGAATGATGCTCATTTTTGTGACTTCCATTGCAACAAAGGACATAAAACCAACAACTGCATGCAATTGAAGCACTTGATACAAGACTTAATTGACAACAAGATGATATTTGTAGAAGGACCCCAAACAAACAATGATCATGGGGAATTCAAGAACCCTCTACCCAACTATGAAAAAGGGGAATCTTCTTCTTCAAATACCAAAGGAAAAAACATAAACTATGTCTATGACACCACCATTTTGAATATTGAGATGGTTGATGATCAAACCCATGACAAGTCAAATCTTATTGCAATTGATGACCCAAAAAATGACAACACCCCTGAACATGAACTAAACATGATTGCAATTGAAAATCAACATCATGATATTGACACTACCTCACATCAAATCAATGACCTTATGCCCATAAATTTTCTCATCAACATCATTGTAGATGAAAATCAAATCAATGTTATCAAAATTAGAGAAGGACAAAACAATTCACCAATCAATGCAATCACATGAGGACAATCCAAGGTAACATTGAAAGGAGCTATCCCTTCAACGTCCAAAGCAACTACTGTTGTCCCTACAACTCAATATAACATAGTTGATCAGTTGCAGTAAACACTCGCCCAAATATCCATATTAGAACTTCTCAATATTTCACCCAATCACAAGGAAATCTTGGAACAAGCTCTAGTCACCACCACTGTACCAAAAAATCTAGAGGTTTGTCAATTCTAGACTATGGTGGGACATTTGACTGCACCACACTGCTTATCATTTTCTGAACATGATGATGTATCTATCAACCATCCACACAACGCTTCCCTCCACATTGAGGTCTTAATCTACAAACATCGTGTTAAACATGTTCTAATAGATGGAGGAGTTGGCCTGAATATCTGTACTTTGAAACTTGTTCGTGCACTAGGCTATTCAAAAAATGCTATTGATCCTAGAAGGAAAATCACAATAAAAGCATATGATGATGAGGAGAGATCTTCACAAGGGTTGATAGTGTTACCTATTCAAGTGGGACCAGTTGTTAGAGATATAGTATGCCAAGTGTTAGAGAAGGAGTTAACATACAACATACTCTTGGGAAGACCTTGGATTCATGACATGCAAGCAGTACCATCCACATATCACCAGTGTTTGAAGTTCCCTTTCAATGGGCAGGAAATCACTATTGCAGCTGACTCAAACAACCCCCAATATTGTAACACCCTCAAGACTACCCAAGATTACCCAAGATGCTTTTGTACCACACAACAGGGAAGCTCCAACTCATGGTTCATCAAATGATGGGAAACAACTAAATGCCTTGTCAAAATGGGTTGAGAAAAGGGACCAATGAAAGGATAAGGGTATTGGTGATTCTATTCCCTCAAGTAAAGAAAGTACATCAAATTCTTCGTCAAACCTGGCCAAGATAAAGGATCAATCAAAAGAAAAAATTATTGATAATTCTACTCCACAAGGTCAGGAAAGTCAACTCGAGTCCTTATCAAAACAAGTGGCCAAGATCCAATTGAAAGACAAAGGAATGGGGGAATACTCATTTGAGCAATCCTTATGTTTATCACAACTTTCCTCTTCTCCTAAATCACATGGACAACCATCAACATTAAGATAGCAATCATCACAACCCACCACACTATTTGATGGCACCTTTGTAAGAGAAGGCACATTAGTGGATGAGTCAGATGACAAATAGGTTTTAAACTAGTTATACAAAGATGAAGAATCATCACAAGCATCCACCTCAAGTGTGCAAACAAAGAAATACGAAAAAGGAAAGACAATCCTAGAAAAGATGGGATACAAGGGAAAACGTCCTATTGGTAAAAGGAAAGAAGGCATCATAGAACTGATACAACCTATCACAATGCAAACCAAGGATAAAACAAGATTGGGGTATAAAGAAGAATCAAGAGAAGAAACCAAACATCAAGTTGTTGAAAGAATCCTAAAACTACAAGCTAGTGATGATCATGAAACTGATTCAAATGAATACGAGTGGGATTCACTATCTGAAGAGTCTTGTCATGATAAAGAAATTGATGTGGTACAAAAATATACACCCATACATGAGGAGGGTCAAAGTTCAGGTTATAGACCACTTGAAATAGGATCACAACATATTGATGACTCCAGCGAAGATGATCAGACTTGGAGTGAAACGGATAATTCGAAGGAGAGTTACCTTATAGACATCGACTTCGCTATTGGACAATCAGAAGACATTACCATCGGGACCCTTACTGCATTTGACCTTAACCAATCCAACAATCCCTTACCCTTAGTACATCCTGAATTCATAGATTGGGATCAAATTGAGCCGTCTGATATCCCCATCTTTTCAAGTGATGAGGCCATTGTCAACTTCCTCTGTTCTGCCAATCCCAAAATAGATTCCACCATTGAACATCATAATGAAGCTTCCAACAAGGAGAGTCAAATTTTCCAATTGCAAAATGAATAATACAGGGAATAGATCTGATGGTGAAAACCATTCAATGGAAGTATTAGATCTAGAAAAAAGTAAAAATAAAGAGCGTATCCAATGGAAAAAACCTCTCTGAGGTGCTGAAGGATGGAAGATTTGACACACTCCCCGAACACTTACAGGGATGATCTAAAGTATTGGTTGAACCCACTTAGTCTATCAATATTGGCAATGAAGAAACAATAAAGACTGTCCATCTAGTAGAATCCTTGACAAATCAAGAAAAACTGAACTTCATCAAATTCTTCATAGAAAGATAAGTTAATTTTGCTTGGTCATATGCCGACATGCCAGGGATTGATCCAGAACTCATCATGCACCACTTATCACTACTAGTAGAGGTAAAACCGGTCAAGAAAAAGTTAAGGAAAATGCATCCGCATATTGCCATATTGGTAAAGGTAGAGCTAAAGAAGTTATTGGATGTTGGGTTCATTAGACCAATTGACTATGCCAAATGGATATCAAACATTGTGCATGTTTCAAAACTAGACAAGGGAATCAGAATATGCACATATTTCAGGGATCTCAACAAGGCTTGCCCAAAATATGACTTTCCCCTACCCAACATTGACATCATTGTGGACCTAACAATAGGTCATGGCATGTTGTCACTCATGGATGGTTTTTCTGACTATAATCAAATCAAAATTGCACCTGAGGATCAAGATAAGACAACCTTCACATGTTCGTGGGGAACTTTTGTTGGAATGTCATGCCATTCGGGTTGAAGAATGCAGGAGCAACTTATCAGTGTGCTATGATGACAATCTTTCATGATATGATGCACACCTTCATGGAAGACTATGTGGACGATTTGTTAGCCAAATCATACACCAGAGAAGGTCACCTAGAGATCCTAGATAAAATATTTACCAGACTGGAAAATTTTAATGTACGACTGAACCCAAAGAAATGTGTGTTTGGGGTGACTTCAACCAAAGTCTTGGGATATATAGTTTCAAAAAATGGCATTGAGGTAGATCCTGCAAAAGTCAAAGCCATCATGTAGATGTCACCGCCCAAGAGCATCAATTAGTTATGATCTCTGCAAGGGAGATTCCAATCAATCCAAAGATTTATCTCACAACTAGAAGACAAGACCCATCCTTTCACTCACTTGCTACACAAGAATGTATCTTTCCAATGGGATGAGAAATGTGAAGAGGCCTTCAACCAATTAAAATAATATCTGATGAGTCTTCCTGTATTAACACCACCAATAGAAGGAAAGCCACTTTTATTGTACATACCAACAATTGAGATATCATTGGGAGCCTCGTTGGAACAAGAGGATTCAACAAGAAAAGAAAGGGAAATTTATTATATTAGCAGAACATCAAATGGCTACAAGTTCAATTACACCTTCATTGAAAAGGCTTGCTTGGCAGTAGTGTTCACTACCCAGCAATTACGACACTACATGCTAACTCATACCATCAAATTAATAGCTAAGATAGATCCATTGAAATACCTTCCTAGCAAAGCTAATCTAACTGGAAGACTAGCTAAGTGGGTCATGATGTTGAGTGACTTTGACATCCAATATGTCTATAGGAAGGAAATAAAAGGACAAGCAATCATAGAACAGTTAGTTGAATCACCATTGCAAGGCAATCATCTAATGAACATTGAATTTCTAGATGTTGATGTGCTAACAGTGTCAACACAACAATGGGCCTTATACTTTGATGGCTCTCATACAAAACATGGATCAAGTGCCGAAATATTGTTTATCTCACCACAAGGACATACCATTCCCAAATCCTATAGACTGATGTTTCCTTGCACCAACAACACAATCGAGTATGAAGTATTGATCATTGGAATCAAAGTAGCAGTCAAGTGGAAGATCATAGAGTTACATGTCTATGGGGATTCACAACTGGTCATTAATTAGGTAAACGGTGATTATCAAACAAAGGATGACAAGCTAATGCCCTATAAAAGAATGGTCGATGACTTCAAAAAGTACTTTGTGGAAATAAGATTTGAGCAAATTCATAGAAGCAACAACAAAGTTGTTGATGCCATGGCGACCATTGCTTCTCTCTTATAGATTCCTAAGAAATGAGCCCGTTACGAGTTAATGGTGGAACAAATGTTCAACCCATCATATGACAACCCTAAATCCTAGGTCATCTACCATCTAGCCGAAGTTGACACCTCCATCTACTAGAAAATTTATAATTACCTAAAAGACAATACCCTCCCACTCAACCTATCTTGAAATTAAAAATGAAACTTCATTCGTCAAGCCGCCCAATGTGTCCTTATCAAAGATGTCCTTTATCGACGAGGTCTTGACAAAAATATTCTCTGATGTCTGGAACATGATGAGTCTGAAACGACTTTATGAGAGGTTCATAAAGGTGTTTGTGGATCTCATTTGAGTGGTTTAACTTTAGCGAAGAAACTCCTCCATTTGGGATATTACTGGCTGACTATGGAGAGGGATTCTTTTCAGTTCATCAAGAAATGCCAAAAGTGTCAAATTCATGGCATTATCCATGCACCAACACACGAACTTCAATCTTTCGCATCAACATGGCCCTTTTGTTAGTGGGGACTAGATCTTGTAGGGAAGATTCATCAAATGGACACAAGTTTATTATCACAACCACAAGTTCAAACGAATAACTTGAAATTCCCTCACCAAGCTTCGCACACACTTTTGTAATGGCTGAAAATCATAATTGAGATTTGGCTTCATAATCAAAATAGGGATGTTGCATTGCTTTTATGCCTGAGATTCTCTTGAATGGCTCATAAATCTGTATTTTCTACAAGGGGACACCATTCAATGTTTACCGGGTTACTTACAGATACGCAAAGTAAAATAAGACATGATAGCATTGGCATCAAACAAATTAACGTGGATACAAGTATAAATTAATAAGAACCATTGTGCATATACTTACAAATTAATCCAATGAACCATCTGGATCTGCTCTACTCTTTATTGTGTCAAGTATTGCCTCATGGTCAAACTCACGGACCTTCAACAAGGTCTTGTTCAAAGGTCTACCCCCATATTTGCTCAAACGAACATTGGATGCAACAACAAGGTTCAAGTAATGAAGAATCTTACGATGCATGTTAAAGTCCTCAAACAACCAATGTTTAACACTCTTATGTGGGTACCTTCTAAGCCATGTTCCAGTAACAACAACTGAGCGTGTAGGGTATTCGATGTTTTCTCCATCTATAACTGGGGCTTCCAATTTCTTTTTGGCCTCAACACAACGACACAAGTAATAGTATGTTCCCTCTTTGTTTTCTTCATCTGCAATAACTGTATAAACATGCCCTGCATTTATATGTGCATAAAATCACTCAAAATTAGTCAACATTACGAATATAGTACAAAGTAAGATAACAATATGGAATTTGAAAAACTAAGCAAGTAGATATATTACATGGTTGAACTAGATCTGATACGTGGTCAAAGTCGACCAATGATTCCATCTGTGTTAGTTCCAATGTCGTCGGAGGGTGATATGTGTGAAGTGGGGTAAGATAACTTGTCAAACATTTGTCAACCCACCCCCCTGACTCACAATCATTCTAGGCTTGCATTGTACATGATGAACAAAAGCATGCCATCTTACGTGTATCAATACTCCATGAACCTACATTTGAGCTAAGGAAAGAGTGTAGCTCAGTCGATCCTGTTAGTGTACAAAAATCCTCATATGGTGCAATGTTAGTATCATCCATCAACCAGAAAAATATATGAAATGAAGATGTACCTTCATTACCTGGACCCATCGAAGCATTATACCACTTGACCATTGAACTTGCATTTGTCAACTTTGCACTGTCTTTATACTTTAACTCTTCTCGTGCTAATGCTCTTTTCACGCATGCTCCTGCACCATCATGCTCCCCCTTTCCATGCTTGGCCTCACAAAATTTCCACATATGTTGAACACCTATAGTGAGATGCATACTACACAACCAGTAGAACATGCGCGCATTCTTGAACTGTGTTGTACAGTTATCCGACCATATTATATGCCAACCGTATGCTATGCCCCTCCGAGCCAAATCACTATAGAAAATCTGGAAGCAACCTTGCATGAACTTTGGAGAATGTGTGTGATCATCACTAATATAAAAGTGATACTCCCTCAATACCTTCCTTTGGTCCTCTGTACTATTAGCTACATGAATGAATGCTATGTGCACAAATATTGAAACTTGTGTGGAGTTGTAATATTGTGATTGCACCTCACACTGTGGCTGTAGAGTGTAGTTCTCTGCAAAGTCAACCACTAATACTATGATGCCAATTGGAAAGGTGTCCTTGCATAGCTTGAATTGCATGTCCAGCCATCGAGCTCTATGGGTATGCCTTGCATACTCATACACTAGATTCTCACGAAACATGGACATAAATTGATACACTGGAATCTTCTCAATAACCAAATCACACCTTTTTGCTTGAGACCTATCTTTTGCAGCATATGCCACTATTTTATACTTCCCAAAGCATACTAGTTTATGCCCCACCTCATCTGTGCTTTCCATATGTTGACATATTGGCATTCGTTGCAAGCCACCGCAACACTCGCATGAACCATCCAAGCATGTTGTCCTGTAGAATATTTGGCCATCCTCTATTTGACATAAATTTTTTGATAAGAACTCTCTTGAAGATTTTGGTGGGGCTTCTATGCCACAATCCTGCAAAACATCATTAGTATGCAAATCTAAACATATAGAACGATAAACATCATAATGGTTATGAATTCAATATGTAGTCTACAAAGCATCAAGTAGTGCTGCAGTGATTTATCTCGACATAAAAAGGTTTAAGCATTTCAAAAAATCTTTGAGAAATACCTAATTTGAGGATAAGCATTTTGAAATTTATGAAAATTGGGTTTGAGTCGTATCCAAAAAATGCTTTGATGTGGCTCACAGTTTTGACTACCGATTCTCCTTCTTACGACATCCCTTTGATTCAGAGATGGCCTTGTATTATTCTTCCAATAATCTTCAATTAGTGTTCTCAATGCTTCAACAACTTTTCTATCTTTATGTGGCAGTCTTCCTGAGAATGCCCATAATTCATTTGAATCGGTGCCCCCTCACCTTTGCCTTTGAATGACTTTTCTTGATAAAGTTTTTCTACTAATTCCCATTTCGCTTCAATTTTGTCTTTTTAATGAGGCGATATCTCTTTGTTTGATAGCTTACCATAGTTGATGTAATGACATGTCGTGTGACATTACTATCCTTTGAGCATGAGGTCTTACCCACAGTGTCATAAGTATCCATTAGATTCTTCACAATAGTGTTTTCACTTGATGCATTCGATGTTCTCAACCCAAGAGTCTTCATGATGTTTCTATACTTTAAACCCCACATCATTTTAACAAATAGTTGACATCTTGTGGTCTCATTTAGCCCTTCAAAGAAAAATTTTCCAAATCTTATCAAAGATATTCTCTACAAGTGTGTTCGAATCTATTTCCATGTGCTACAAAATATCCTCATCAATATTAATCAAAAAACTTTATTTATGCAAAATTTAGGGTGGTGTTCTCTTTAGGTACATACATCTCAACATTAGCAATTTCATCAATATTTAATTGAGGTGGGCTAGATTTTGTACCTTTGATTGAGGGTGGAGCAGAAGACATACCTTGATCTTCACGTGGGGATGATGGCATACCTTCTTCATCAAATCAGAGTGATGATGTACTCCCAACTTAAGATGCGGTGGATGGTGTCCAACCATATTCAATACTCTGTGGTAGATGGTGTCCCTCCATATTCGGGCTTTGTGCTTACTGGACCCTTCATATTCACTTGCGGTAGATGGTGTGTCTCCAAATATGGTATCTACATCTCCCCTAGCATGACTCTTTTGCATTCGTGCCCTTTGTGCTACCAATTTCTTTTCTCTTTTTGACGGTTGAGGTTCCTCTTCAACTGGCTTGTTTTCGTCAATCATTCCCAATTTTTGATTTTCACGATATTCCCTCATCCATTTTTTCTCTTTATCTCTGAAGGCTTGGAGCTGATCATTTTTTAGTTTTTTCCTTTTAACAATTCGTTTATTTGGCATGACGAATAATTTTACCTGTGAAAAAAGTGCTAAGTCAAATTAACTAATAGTGAAGGGTTCTAAAAGTCTATTAAAGAAGGAGACCAACGGTCACCTCTTTCAAATGTTAGTTTTCGAAGTTGAAGTGGTTTTTTTTAAGAGGGAAACATTATAAAAGGCCATGATAAACTTGAATGGAGGATGATCTTGGATTGGCCGTCAAACCAAATGAGGAAATGTTGAGTTTTCCTTAACAAAATTGAGTTTTTGAGTTGGGCAGCATTATTTTACATTAGATTGAGCATGAAAAAGGTATATTAGGCTTGTTTCAACAGTTTTCAAGTTTTGGAGTGTTTGGCAAGTGCTACTTTCAATAAAACATACGGTTTCTAAGCCTAGGGAGAGGGTTTTATGGTTTGGGTGGTAAATGATTGAATCTCTGCAATCTAATGCTATAATTTGAAGTTTTGATAGATATAAAGTGCTGCCCCAAGGTTTTAGAAGATTTGGACACATTTCGAAGGTAGTCCCTTTGTAAAAGTGGGCTAATTTGGGCCCTTAAAAGCGTAGAAAACTTAATAATGTGTGCAGTTTGGTACAAAACAAGCATTGGTGATTGTTGGATATGTTGAAAGGCTTTGTAATGGGTAAAATAAAGGTCTCTAAATGGTCCTAGGTCTATAGAACAACAAATCATTGTGGTGGCAGGTCTTAACTTGGACTTCAATCTATTTTGAGACTCCTTTGGTTGTTTCGGTGAACGAAAAACTCCATTCTTCATGATCGGCCTATATAGACCAGCAGGGTTTGAGTTTTACTTTAATTTAAAGATGGAGTCTTTCCTCCTACTGTGGTGACCTGTGATTTAGAGTAAAGGCCTGTAATATGTTGTTTTCAAGTTTCATGTTTCTTTTAATAGTGGTAAGATGTCTATAGGGATGGTGATGTTATCTTAGGCTGAGAATGTGAGTTTTTGGCATGAAAAGGAGGAACCAAAGTGGTGTTTTTGAGATCTAATGAGGCTAAAGGCCTAGTGAAGGTTTATTTTGTTTGTACAAACCCTGAAAAACTTTTTTGATGCTTTGGTGAGGCTTGGAAGGCCTTGGAATTGTGAAATATAGAAAACCCTAGATATTTATGAGAAAATTGAGGGTTTTTGTATTGGAAACCTATTTGAGAATGCATTAGGAGTATATTCCAATTTTTTAGAGACATGTATGGAAAATTTGGTAGTATAGACATCGCAATCAACTAGTTTGTATAACTGCTTGAAAAAATACCTCAATGAAAGCTTTGGAAGCATACACAAAGAAAGTCAATTGTTAAATTTAACAAAATGCCTCAAAGAGATGTGGTTTAAAAATGTAATAGGAAAGTGTATAGAATTGTGTAATTTAAAATGTCCATTGACAACCTAAGGTTGTAACATGACAAACAAACAATTTGATCAACATGGAATAAGCAAAACAACAAAAATGAAAGCAATCCATAATAGAATGAAAGAAAATGTACAAAGACTTCACATACCTAAAAAACCAAAGTTTCAAATGGAGGAGTTCTACCCAATTATGTAGCCTTTGCTTCTTCTTTCCTCAAATTCCTCAAAAATTTTACTTTTTCAAAAGCTTGTTCCCCTCCAAACTTCAATTGTATGTTAGTTATCACTGCAATTCAAACTTGAATTCATATTACATGCCTTCCAATGTGAAAATTTTTCTATTTCATGCAAAGGTGATGGAAATATCATGAAAAAGGTGGTGGAATCTAACTATCATGCATGCAAACTTCACTCAATCACCAAAAAGCTACTTTTTGTCCGAGCATGTGCAGAACCAAGAGAATATGCAGAATGTGGGCCGACATCATGGGTATATTATGTTTTTTAACCATTTTTAGTGCAAGAAATAATGCACACACGTTATAACGGGCTCACATTATTTCTTACTAAAC